>JAXQQM020064961.1:0-61942 GCA_034641835.2 Pinus albicaulis
ATCCCCAAACTGACCTTGATCATATACCTTTGGTGGATAGGGATTACAAAATCCATGAAACACTGTGTGATTTTGAGTTATTCGAAATTTACTGCTCGATTTAAAATAAATTTATTGACAAGTCTTCTGATATTGGACTGTGGGAATCCAATTTTCCCCACTATATATTTCCCCACACCCAAAGTACCCCTGAATTCATCAGGAAATTTAAATCTTTTTATGTGCCCAACTAGAGAGCTATTATTTCCCCTACAAGAGATATTTTATTCACCATAACCACTCAAGCCATAGACTAAATGATGCAATCTGATATCACAAAAAATGCCACTCCTTTCTCTCAAGAAGAACACTGAATTATATTAGAACCTGGGTTTTGTAAAAAGGGATAAATACCTTAATATTTTTCTGGCTGAAGATGCCCAACTACCCAAGAAGAATCCTCCACATCCATCCTCCATTTTCCCTAATAGATCCAAGAATATCATTACAATCATCTCCTACCTCCTTGCTTATTAATCAGAAAAATGGGTATATGAGGCCATTATAGGATTCCTTTCCATTTTCTACAGAGATTCTAAGCCTTCCATCTGATTCAACTTTAGACAATTCCTTGCAGGTTCCATCCATGAACAATTTGTCAAATCCCAAACTGAAGAGGTGTTTAAATATGCCTTTGTTTTAGTGTATATGTTTCTGTATTTTCAGGGAGACATGTTCAAGTTTGCATTGCAGAGGTTGGATGATCATGGAAATCAACAATCTTTATTCTTCTGGACTACCATGATAATGAAGGAGCAAAAAGAATGCTGACACTAATAGTTCATAGAAATTTGTGTACATCTAGCACTCAATCTTCTAAGAACTAATTCGAAGCCCAGAATCAATGAATAAATCAAGAAATTTTTTTAGTTATCGGATCAAAACAAAATAGGAGCCTGGTACCTTTACCATAATTACACAAAACTAAGAATATATGGCTGCGAGCTTGCCCCATATAAGCTCCCAAAATTACTCCCCATGAGGAATTTTGTTCTAGAATACATCAGGAAATTCCTTAGTGCCGATGAGGTCCATTTTGTGTCTGCCAAGAAGAAATCTCAATTCAGGATCAAAACATAAATAGGAACCTTCATTTGTAACATCAGAGCAACAAGGGAGGAAGCAGACAAATTACTGAAAGAAATGCAACTAAGCCTCAATTTTACATGGTCATATGATCCATTAGGTACCATCTCCAAGCTAAGGGGAGAGAAAAAATATACACCTTACACAGACTAGAGATTGAGAGGTACATGAACCATCTAGAATGGACTGAGAACACTCTACAAGAGGTTGAGGAAAAATTGGTTCCAACTTCAACATCAGAGACTCTCGTCCCACAGGAGAAAGTAGGAAAAATAATCAGAGAAGAAGAGTCACCTTCAGTGACTAATACTTCCAGCAAATAATTCAAAATCATGTATAGGAAGAGTACTAAGATTAATCCCAAAGTAAATCCAAGCAAGGATTCAAAACAAGAAGTCATTATCATCACCAAAGAGACCCCTACTCCCTCACAATTAGGTGGTTAGACCACACTTTCTCCTACCACCTTGACAACATCACAAGATAAACAACAAGCAAGTCAAACCAGTACCATTGTGATAGGGGAGAAGGAGAAGAGCATATTTTATACATTCAGGGAGAATTAAATTGAGGACCAGTACATATAATTAGTTCTAGAAGCAGACTTCCAGGTCTTAGAGTAGACTGTTGTCAGCCTTTGACTCTGAGAAAGGAAAAATGTAGATGGGATTTTCCCAAGAAAAAATTCCACAACCCAAGACAGTAGCAAATTATAAAAATACGGAATTTGAATTCGATGTTAAAGACATACATCCCATTGATAAAATGGAGATGCACAAATAGATAGGTGAAATGATTTCATCTACACTCACTAACACTTCTATGAGTTTGTTCAAGTTCCAAGTTTCCTTAGCTAATATCTGGTCACAGATCAAAATGGAGAAAATCTCTTCTTTGGCCAAGGATTCAAGTATTAAGTCTTTGGAAGACTTGGTGATCCAAAATGGATATGATCCCTCCAATACTAGAGTTGTAGAAGAGGTGATTAAAAAGAAAAATGATGACATAGCAGCATGGAGGAACAAAATAAAAATGCCAGCTACAGAGGGCCCTTTGGCCAAATAAATTGAAGAGACAGAGTCCTAGAAATCATACATGATGAAGCTCATCATAGACCAGAATGTTGAGCTAAGACAGATGGAATCATATATGGAAAATATGTAAGGAAAAAAGAGAAAACTCCCAAACTTTCATTGGTTCGTTTCGAGGCTATACACCTTACATCCACTCCTAAAACCACACCTTTTATGGAAAGTACAACAGATGGAGCCAAATAGATCACCAAATCAGTGTCGAATATGTCAATCTAGATAGAAGAAATAAAGAATCTTGAGGACCAAGTGAAATTGTTGCAGGATCAGAAGTCCAAAAGTGAGATCTCACATGCAGCTGAAGCCCGAAGAGAATAGAAGTTAATCGAAAGGTAGCATAAGTCTGAGAGGGATTCATTATTGTGAATACCTTGGGCCAATTCATACATATAATTTGGACAGATATCATTGACTCCATCAATGAAATCTGGCCCTGCTTAAAAATCATATTTGTGTAGAAAGAATTGATACAAAAAGCTAACGATGCCATCAAAATTGTAAAAGAAGATGTTGCACTGCCAACAACATTATCCAGTTATTAAATTCAAATAACATGTATGAGCTACATGACTTGGGATTTGAGGACATGACAGAGACAATTTTGGAGGTAAATAAGCTTCTTACAAAGAGAAACCTTAATGTACAACTAGAAGAAAAATTTCATAGTTTAGAGATAGATGTAAACAAAATTTTCAGTAGGATAAAACCTTTTAGTCAAAAAGGTATGCCTTCCCTGTTTGTAATAAATGAAAAAGTGATTACTAGAGACGATTATGTAAAAAAGCTTAATGAAATTTCCATGGACAGCTAAGTTTTCAAATATCAAAGGTACTATGACAGGGAAAGTGTTCTTGGAGGAATTGGGTGATGACATTTTCATCCAGCACGAGATAAACCATGTTTTTGTGGTAAAACCAACTTTTTCCAAGTATATTGAAGTGGATGAAATCTATAAGAAGGTCATCAAATTAACTATCACAGATGAAGATCGATGGGATAAGTTAACTAAGTTCCAAGAGTAAAAAGTAATAAAGAACAATCATCTGCAGCCAGCTTATAAGACAACACATCAGCCAACATTATAGCTAGTGAAGCCTACAAATAGGCCTACACAGCAAATAATTCCTTGAAAGAAGTGCCACAATGCCAGATCACCCACATCGAGCCTATTTTTTATCATAGTTAGAGTTTATTGTTAGATTTAGGCTAATAATACATTTTCTATTGAGACAACACTTATTGTAATCAATTCTGTAATATTTTATTATAAATACTTCATTTTTTGAAGTATTAGAGGTTGATTTCTAAACATATTTTTCCTACTACGCAATTTTAAATTAAAATTTTTTGTTGGAGCACCAATAATACAAAGACTTATTTCACGATTCATGTGGTGTAATTATTCGTGTAGTGTTCCTACTATTTTTTTGTTTTCCATAATTATTTCCTTTCTATGTTTATATGAATTATTAATTGTAAACTAGAAAGTGTGATGAATAAGAAATGTTATTTAAAACACCTTATTCTAGCTGCTTTTACAATTTAAATGTTTTCTACTTGAAGTCAGATTGAAAAATACTTAAATGCTTTTGAGTCTCAACTGAAATTCACCTTTCTGCCATACCTATTATTCATTTAAAAATCTTAAAGAATCCATTGAATACAACCTAACTTCCGCTGTTATAACTCTTTTAAAAATTGATGCAAAACCCAGTTGTATATTTTGCCTCCATTGCCCAAAAGGAATATAAATATTTAATCAACCCAATCAAACAAAATATAATAATCACCAAGTACACTCATAACTAGCCTAATATATATTCAAAACAATGTTAAATATTAAAGAGAGATCCCTCTCTGAAGCTGGTAGGGCTAGATCCCAGCTTCCAAAAGGGTTTTGATGTTGTCCTCTGTGTTTATTCTACCAATATTAAAGGTTGTAGACAGGATGCATGACAGTTTTGAAATTCAAGAGGTAGATGAGGAGAGTGTAAAACTTAATTTTTTTGCACAAAGTCTCATAGAAGAGGTGTGAAAATGGTTTAAATAATTACTTTCTACTAGTATTAATGATTTACCTTGGTTCCATAAAGCATTCCTTTCTAGGTGGGAAATTAAGAAGAACCCTCTTAATATTTTATCTGAATATGAAATCATTAGAAGAGGACTAGGGGAAAGTGTTCAAGACTATTGTATTTGGTTTAACAGTGTATATAATGCAATCCATCTTAATATAAAACCACCACAAGGCTTAGCCTTAATCAAATTCCTAGATGGTTTTGAAGAAGACATGGCTTACCAGTTTAGGGAAAGAAATTCATCCACACTAGAAGAAATGAAAAGGGATGCAGTGAGTGTAGAAGCAAATATCTTAGCCAAGAGAGCTATGCTTAGGAATGAAAGGAGAGTGACCATAAAATAGGAACCCTCTACTTCTTCTGTTGATGGTAAAATTGATTCCTTAGTTAGAATAGTAGAAAGAATGATGGAGAGGATTAATTTGAATGGGAGGGTTGTACCTAGGGATAACCAACCTCCACCTCAAAATCAAAACCAAAATCCTAGGATAAATCCTCCCCAAATCAAATAAATAGAACAAAGAGGTCCTAATCAGCAAATTAGACCTCCTTTTCCAAAGAACTATGCTGATGCCGATGGTGAGGTAGTAGAAGAAGTAGAAGGCAATCAGATAAATCTAATGGGTATCAATGATGATGAAACTTTGTTTCTTACTCAGGAAGAACAAGGGATATTTCAATTATCCCAAAATAAACTTGATTCTAAGGAATCATATGACTATAAGTAGGGATTTGAAAACACTATCATGGAATTTCATTGACACTAAAATCTTAGGAGTAAGAAATCATTATATGCTCCAAACAAAAAGACAAACGAAAAATCTGTCAAGAAAAATTTTGGCACCACTCCGAAGAAAACTCCAGAAAATGTTGCTAAGAAAACTATTGATAATTCTAGCAAAAAGACAGTTGACATTCGTGCTAAAAATATTGTTGAGAGTTCCTCCAAAACTATTCCAACAAACATTCCCTCCACTAGTCACCAAAAAGAACATGTGTCAAAAGAAATTGTTGATAAATCTTAATTTTTGAACTTAAATAAATTTGAAACACCATTCAATATTGAAAATGAACTACCAAAGCTGAAAATTCCTATCCCTTTGACTGAGTTAATGAATTAAAATTTGTACAGAAATCAAGTTATGAAAGTTTTGAACATATGTGAAAACAATGATACTTTCAATTTGAATGATGATCAACCTGATTTATTATTTGGTCCAGAGGTATATAGTAAACCACAAGAAGAATTATTTCCTCCATTTTATGTCAGTCTTGATGTTCATGATAAAATTCTACACAATGTTAAGTTAGATTTAGGTGCCTCACACAATTTGATGACAAAAGCCATTATGGAGAAACTTGGTCTTGATATTACTAGGCCTTACGAAGATTTGTATTCATTTGATTCAAGAAAAGTAAGATGTTTAGGTCTCATTCAGGATATATATGTCACTTTAGCCCAAATCCCAGCTAAGAGTCTCAAAATGGATATAGTAGTGGTTGATATTCACCCAAAGTGTGGCATGTTATTTTCACACTCATGGGGAGAAAAATTACACAGTACCCTAGAAATGGACATGACTTATGCAACCATCCAAGTGTTTGGTCAACACAGAAGACTGTATAGGGAAACCTTAATGAAATACATGGTGAGTAGTCACGAGAAGTCACATAATTACCCCCTTTACTCTGTTCACTCTGATTTAGACTCCTTCATTCTGTATAATGATGGAGAAAATGATGCTTAGATTACTAGTGATCAAAAGGACATTTACGAAACACATGAAAATCAAACACAAATTGCACAACCAAACACTGAAACTGAACCTTTTTGGAATATGATTTTTGACGGTTCTCGTAGTAGAGCAGGGTCAAGAGTAGGTGTGTGAGTCTCAAATTCAGGAAATAATCATGCAGATGATCATTCATATAAATTGAATTTTCAATGTACCAATAACATAGAATAATATGAAGAACTTTTTTAGGTTTGGAATTATTGAAGAAATTAGGTGTTAAAATAATTTATGTTCGTGGAGATTCTGAATTAATAATTAAACAAATTAAATGAGAGTATGCTACAAAACATCCTGGATTGATATCTTACAGAAATGTTGTGCTTGAATTCTTACACACTTTTGTAGAATATGATCTTGTTGTGATACCCCGAAATCAAAATGTCCTAGCTAATGGTTTGCCTTTTTCATCCAGCACATGCAAAATGCCTCATCCCAACAAACAATATACAGTTTAATTTAAACAGCATCTAGGTGTACCATATAATGTGAGGTATTGGAAGGTATTTGGAAATGATAAACAGATAAAAAAATTTCTGCAGTCCAAAGATGAGTATGAGGAAAATAACATAGACATAGATTGCCAAGTAGAAAATCAGTTAGTTGTGCATACTAATATAGAAGAATAGTTTGATGAATTAGATGTAAATATTTTTGTAAATGAAGTTGTACATAAATGAGAACTGCATGAATTTGATCCAGAAAAAGAATAATTTGGAGTACTTCAGCTTAAAGATAATATTTTTCCTAGAGGTCTAGTTCCATTCAAAGAGTTTTTTTATTTCAATGATGTAGAAAAAAAGCCAAAAATAGAGCCCACGGGGGAAAATGTAGAAGAATGTAATATAGGTAGTGAACAAAATCCTAAAATAATAAAGCTCTCAAAATCACTGCCTACTATGAGAAAACAAGAATACATAGCTTTATTCAAAGATTTTGTTGATGGCTTTGTTCAGATCTATGAGGATCTTAAATCATATGATACTAGTATCATACAACACAAAATCCCGGTCAAAGAAGATCAGAAACCATTCAGACAAAACCTTCATAGAATAAATCATGTTGTGATGCCTTTGATTGAGAAATAGGTCAAAAATATGTATGATGCTAAAATTATTGTCCCTCTCAAATACTCTAAATTGGTGTCTAATATAGTCCCTACTAGAAATAAAACTAAAGAAATCCCATTATGTATTTATTTTAGAAATATTAACAAGGTCTCCCTTAAAGACAACCACCCTTTGCCAAAAATGGATCATATGTTACAAAAGGTAGTAGGGTCTAGTAGGATATCCTTGTTAGATGGTTTCTCAGTTTATAGCCAGGTCCTAGTACATCCTAATGATTAGGATAAAATAACTTTCACTACTCCATGGGGGACCTTCATGTATGTGAATATGCCCTTTGGTTTAATGAATGTTAGGGCCACATTTCAAACAAAAATGGATATCGTCTTCACTGATGAAATTGGCCAGTTTATCATGATTTATCTTGATGACGTTGTTGTACTATATTCAAAAACTGATGAGGAACATTTGAGGCATCTAAGACGAGTGTTTGAAAAGTGTTGAAGGTTTGGTATCTTATTAAATCCTATGAAAACAATGTTTTGCCTTGAGGAAGGTACGCTTCTTGGTCATATTATTTCAAAGGATGGAATTAGGATTGATCCCAGTAGGATTGAATAAATATTAAAAGTCAGTCACCCTAGAAACATCAAAGAGCTTCATTCTTTTATTGGAAAAAATAATTTCCTACCAAGATTCATTCCTAATATTGCAGAGATTCTTAGAAATATAACAAATATTTCCAAAAAGGATTCAGAAATTAGATGGAGTATTGAGGCTAGACAATCCTTCGATTTGGTTAAACAGGTATTAACACAAGCACCAATGTTGATTAGTCTAGATTTTACTAAATATTTTATTATATTTTCTTTTGCTTCTGAACACACTCTTGAGTTGTTTTGTTGCAAAAAAATGAAGCTGGATTTGAACAACCTATTGTACATTTTCTAGTAAGGCTTTAAGAGATGCATATTTTAGGTATAATATCATGGAAAAGTATGCCTTTGCTTTGGTCAAAGAAATAAAAGATTTTAGAGTATATACTTTGCATTCACATATTATTGCATATGTACCTAATTCATTTGTCAAATATATTTTGACATAGAATGGACCAAATGGCAAACGAATAAAATGGATTGATGTCATCCTTGAGTGTGACTTACAAATCAAACCAACCAAGTTGATCAAAGGACAAGGACTAGCCAAATTGGTGGCATAGTCTAATTTCCATGCATTAGACATCAAATTTATTGCTCCACTAGATGGTCAACAGGAACAGGTGACTCCATAGATCGATGAAGAATTTTTTAACTCACCCTCGTATGCAAACTTGTTGTATGTTTTATTCAATTTAAATGCTAACATAATTACAACATGGAAGTCAATTGGTATGTCGCCATACCAATTTGTCTATGGAATGGATGCTCTATTTCCATCATCTTTAGGAATACCAGTCATGAAGATAGTAAAATAATTATAGGTTGAGCTGAATGACATATAGAGAAGAATCAATCAAACCATTCAGTTACAACAGTCAAGGGAGAAGGTCTACAACAAAACTCAAGTAATTCAGGAAAATGTAAAAAATATTTTTGACAAAAGGACTAAAGTAGATGACTTCAACATTGGAGATAAAGTTCTAAGGTGGGATTCCACGAGAGAAGACAAAGGTAAACATGGTAAATTTGATAACCTTTGGGAAGGGCCATACATTATTTATGGTTTCATGGGAAATAATACATGCTTCCTTAAGGACCTGGATGGAGCACAGTTACCTGGTGGTCCTATCAATGAAACGATGCTAAAGCACTACTTTTCTTAGAATAAAGAATTTTCTAACATCATTGTAAATATGACAGTGTACATTGATTTGATTGGATAAATTTTTGATTAGATTTGAAGCCCGCAGAGAAGGCCCTAATTCCTGATTGAAAAGTTATCATAAGTACCTTGATAGCAAAATAAATCAGATGGGGAATTTACAAGCATTGGATACTTAAGGCTACTGATCATATGTTTTTGACACTTCACGTGGAGAAGTGCCATCCCAAGCTAGAGCCACTATTATGGTCCTATCTTTTAAAGGATCTCAAGGTGATTGAGTATATCATATTTGTAATTTTACATTGTAAATAATTTTGAATTTGCAAATGATTTCAAATATATATATATATATATATATATATATATATATATATATATATATATATATATATATATATATATATATATATATATATATATATATATATATATATATATATATAAGAAAATAAAAAGAGGGTATATCAAAAAGAAAAATAATATGAATAAAAAGACAAAAAGACAGAAAAAAGAAAAGAGAATAAAAAGAGAAAAAACCTCACAAAAGAAAAATATAAATAATATTGAAAGTGTTGCAAATTTAAATGCCACTACTGCTAAATTAGTTTCCTTTATGTTAAAATCCAATAACAATGTGTGCAACATGTCTTAGAATGCCACAATGAATAGATTTGCATTCCAATCATACAGCTTAATCATGATGGAACAATTGTGAATTTTATGTTTATTAGGCTAGTGAATAAAGATTTGTCAAACCGTTTAATATTGAAAAATTAGTAGTTAGGTAGAAAATGAGATTGATTCAAAAATATAATATAAATCAATAGGAGAAGTAAGTGATATAGTAGGTTAGATTGTTATAAAAAAGGCTATGTGGGTTTGCTAGCTTAAATGCACCCTAAGGAAAGAAGATGAAAAAATATTAGCTTAGAAAAAGAATTCAAAATGAAAGCGTAGGTAGAAATTTCATTATGGATTTGAAAAGAATGAAACATTTTACCCTAAGTTTAAATTTCAAAGATATATTTCATGCATAGGAGAAGAGAAAGGAATAAAAGTTTTATCCTAAGTCTAAAAGGTTCGGCATATGAAAAAAAATTGGTGCATTTTCCCATTATCCTAAGTTTTCACCTTTATCAAAACTTCCACTACCCGAAAAACCATCCCATTGATGCACATTAACTCACCTCAATATATCCCATCATCTGATCCCCCTCTCCTCCACCCGACGACCTTTATCATTTTTCAGCCCCCCCTCTCCATCCTAAATTTACCATCCAGGGGGCGGGGATGGGGGGGATCCGAAACAAGTTTTTTTGTTTCTCAAGCCCACACTTACCTGGTGTCCTCTCGTCATTTCCCACCCCCCCTACGGAAACCATTTACCACTTTGGTCCCCCTCGGAAAAGCAGTTTCCCCACTATATAAAAAAATGCCAATCAGCCTATTAAGCAACCATAATATCATGCCATATAGATCATACCATTGCAAATTAAATGTCTTCCCATGATAATATAACCATTGATGAAGTTAATTCAGCACTAACCATTAATCCAACAAATCTATGCCACTCTCAACTTGAAAATGATCAAACTATGTATAAATATATTGACGAGTGAAATTTCACTGCCAACCACAAGGGGGTGTCCCCGGCGAAAGGTCCCAATTAGACCTCACACCATTTGGAATAGGAGCCCCATCCGGTATGTGGGCTCAGCTGCCACCATAAGTGTTTCCACTCTTGGTTGTCAGGTGAGAAGATGATGAAGCAAAGGCAAGGGTAAAATGGCCAATCAATGAAGCGAAATCAACCCAGTATTGATGAACCACAAACAACGATATAAGCAATTCTAAGCATGAAATAAAATAAAATAGGGCTTGCCATGAGCAAGACTGGTAAGACAAAACCTAGCCAGACGTACATGACAGAAAACATGCCTGAAGTTAACTGCAAAATAGTTCACAATAGATCACTGACATGGCAAGGAACAAATAAACACTCATTCAAAAGCAAACATACATGCAACCGACATGGATCAGTCCATAACCAATTGCATGTATGAAAGCACATATACAAACATAGTGAAATATTAGAGAGCTAATACTATCACCACAAGCAAGCATTTCAATGAGTGCCAAAAAAAGAGAATATATTATTAATGTTGCTGCAACTTCAAATATATATTTTACAACTCATCAAAACCCAATAGTGCAACATGGGCTAAACATCTCAAAGCTTGATATGAAAACCCTAGCCTCACTGTAGGTCCCTCTACTTGATACCAAGACCTGGGTACTTTTAGCTCTCAAGCACTGATTCGCTCTCTCGTCGCTACCTCATAGCCAGAGCTAAAAGTCCTCTTGTTAATTTCCCAAAGCCTCACATATAGGCTGAAGTGACTCTTGAGTTACCTTTGACTCTTTACCTCCCCAAATCTTGGGATGGCTTGCGACTTGGGCCATTTGCGACCTGAGACTTGGGGTCATCTGCAACCTGCGACGTGGGGTCATCTGCAACCTACAATCTGGGGTCATCTTCCACCTGAGGTTAGCCACGACCTGGGAGGTTGCGACCTAGGGCTATTCATTTTTCACTTCTCTTGTTTGGAGAGCTCAGATCTTGAAAAACATGATGTCTTTCCCTGCGCATTACTATTGTGTGAATGTACTAGTGTGGGATGTGCCTTTGAGCGTATAGTGAGATTTTTCGAGCTTTGTAGGGATCCACCTCGCTTGCTAGGAAAACCCTAGCTTTCGTTGTGTAGATTGACAGCTTCTATCTACAAAAAAATAAGGTGGGTTACAAGTCTTTATAATCAAATAATTATGTTGGAAGCGTATTCAATTAATATAAAGAGTGATTTAAATAAATGATGTTAGTTTAGACCCCTGTGTGGTTTTTTTGTAGAGGAACATCCTTACAACCCATGTGTGCTCATACTGAGCTTGTTAAATCATGCTATGGGGAGGATTTTGAAATTTTAACTGGTGTCCATAAGTCCATATTGAATGCTTCCCTCATGTCACGATATAGCACAAAGGTAGATCCACATCGTCTGCTTGCATCATACGCTGTATGTATGGCGCCACACATATGATCTAACTTAATATTCCTTCCCACTACCATTGTTGATGAAAACCTTATTGATTTTTCATCTAAGTGAGAAATGTGCAGAGGAACTACAACTTGCTAAGAGGTTGCCAGGTATTATGGTCCAATTATGAAAGAACTATTGTTCCTACTACTTTTGTCACAAACGATATCATTTTCGAAGTTGTTGGCTAGTGGATTCCCCATGTACCAAAAATTCAAGTAACTTGTATCCAAATATCGATCTAAAGTTGGAGCAAAATATGTGTTCTTCCTTTGGGATCCATCTCACTTGCTGCCCCTTGCTGCCCCTTGCTGTTAGGATTCTTGGTTTCTTTCATGAGACCCATAATGCGACTTGGCGACTTGAACTGTGATGCAACTTACGGAGCTCGGATAGTCGAGGAGTCGCATTGGTAGCATGAATCATTCCTCTAATATATTTGTGACTCAGAAACTAGTCGCAACAAGCCAGAGGTCACACTCTTGGCTAGGGTTCATCGATGTGACTTCTACGATTTACGGAGGTTGGATAGTCGGGGAGTCGCATTGGTATCACTAATATTTTCTTTGAGATATTTGCAACTCAGGTACTAGTCGCAACGAGCTAGAGGTCACATTCTTGGCTGGGGTTCATCGATGCGACTCGTGCAACTTAACTGCTCCACTATTCCTTCTGTAACAACTGGTATTTACACCATATGTCCCAACCATGGCATCAGCACATGATAAAGGAATATGCACCTGCTGAGAAACCTGTGCGATAATAGGTGGTAGTGTTTCGTTTGGCACCGATTTACCACCAAGGGGATCTCTACCATACATGCTTAAACCATGGTGGGAGTGAGTTTCTGAAAGAAGGTCTGATGGCGTAATAAACTTTTATTAACAAACCTGTGTGGTGGTAACATTATGGGTATATTCCTTCCATGAAAACCGATGTTTGTGTCTGCAGATGAAACATGTGCAATACCAGACGTTGGTGTTGCACCATACACGCTTACATCATGGTGGGAGTGCATCTATGGAGGAAGGTCTGATAATGCACAATAGCTATCATGCCATCACGTATAAATTTTTCCATCCCCTTTTGCAATAACCAATATCTACACAATTTTCCCCTATCACGTGTGTGATAACAAGTGTTGGTGTTGTGTTTGGCACAAGATGATCACCAAGGGGATTTCCACCATGCATGTCTCAACCGTAGTGGTGGTGTGTAATATTCCAAATCAGGAATAGCACAACAAGCCTGCTAAAATAATGCACTCCTGGGAGACTGATGTATAGAAATGAGTTTACTACCCTTGGATCCCTTAGATCAGCAGATTCGGAGCCTAGATCCAAAAGGGGAGCAAAAACGAATCAAACTAGGTGAGGTAAACAGATCTCCCACCACCTAGTCTAGCTGAAAAACATCCTACAGGAGGGGCTACAATTATTCACAACAAACTGCTTTAGAAATAACACAATCTTGGACAGTATGAGTAGGAGGGAATCAAATATGATTAAATTATGAATGTACAGCAACAAATCATAATTATAATGAAATTCTTTCAGTATACAATAGAATACATGAGGCAATAGAGCAAGAAATCCTCAGAAAAGAGAGCTACAACACATATATATCTGTAGAAATGGCTCAACAACATTATTTAAAGGAGCTGTAGCAGCTGCATATTACAACTCAAATCTAGGACAGATCTGTGGAAAAAAATCAGGTCTATTTCAGATCTGGAAACTAGATAGTCTTATTTACAAGAGCCCCTTGGGGTTTTGACCAAATCATGCATAAACAAGAGTAGATCTGAGTTTCAAGTTGCAGATCTGTAAAATTTTGCAGTAATTTCTGAATATAACATTACATTACAATAGATCAGATCTAAATAGAACATGGATTAGCAAGCTAATCCATGGATCACCAAAGTGGAAGGAAAAGCCCAACACCAGAGATCTCTCATCAAAACTGTGATAAAAAAACCATGAAGAATCTCATATCAAAATAACATAGTTCCTCAATGGAAACAACATTGTAGCTCAAATGAAATATATGGCCAACTGCGAAGTTATAGATCTGAAGTGAAAACAGGAGAGGCACTCTTCCAGGAGGTTAAAAGACACACTCCATGAGAAGAGGCTCCCAAAACAAGCTAGATCTCTGCAGACCTAGAATCCCACTTGTTGCAACTTGCAAAATCAGACAAACCCTCACTAGATCTGCACTACAATTGGAAGTAGAGCTTGACCTCAAGCCTGATATTGGATAAAATCAGCAAATACTCCTCCAAGAATCCTCAAAGGAAGAGGTGAAATCCCTGCATAGGAACTCCAAGTGCTAAGCAGCACAGTCCTCCACTAAAAAATAGAGAATAATATTTTTCTAAACAGACAAGATACTTAGAAATATAATCAATCAACAACCTCCTATTGTTTCCTTCCACTTCCTTTTATGAGATGAAAGCCTTTGCAAACCCTAAACCACCTTGATGAGTTAGCTCCTTTCACATGAGGGGCCTCCTTCTAGAACTGCGCTGTCCCTTCATGAGATACATTGAACCTAGACAGCATTGTAGATTTGCTCAAGTTTGACCCAGTCTCACAGCTCAAACCCCTTTCACACCTGCAAGTGATTTATTTACATGGCCCTGATTTATCTATGTTCACATGGGCATTGATTTATTCAGTCTTTTTAAGAGTTTTACATGTGCTCCTTTATTCATTTATTCATGCAACAAAAAGTAAAACAAAAATGAATATTCCTCTTAGCTTAGGCTAAGTAGGAATATTACATGGTGAGTCTCTGGAGGAAGGTATGATAGTGCAGAATAATTATCGTGTGGAGGAGTAGTGGGAACCTGATCTGTACAATGTTCACCTAATATTTCTTCAAGTCATTTGGTTTGAAATATGCTTATGAAATCCAATAAGAAATTACCCTCTACAAGTAGCACATCAGGAATGAGGAAATACAAATGGAAAAGATGTGGCTTAACCAAGATCTTAAGTTCCCCAATTTGCACGCCTTTTTGGCCTTGCTTATGGATAGGGGATGAACATGTTGAGTTACGAAGTCAAGTCCCTGTAGTTTTAGTTTCAATTTCTTCCTTCCATGTGATGGTGATATTGTTGACCATATTCTCCATGGACTCGACCTATGTGAAATATTATAATATAAATTAGTCATGGTTACTTTAGGGAATGATGTCCCTAAATTTAAAAATAATTAACATGTAACCACAAGCTCGATGGAGAACCCAAATAGAATGCCTAAAAATCCATGGTGAAGGTTCTTCTTGGAGATATTTCATGTACTTAATGCACCAACTATAGTATCAGTGCGTTTTCATGATGGTGAGTAAGTTTGGTTGCAAATGGGTCAAGCATGACCAAGATCATAGTCATGAAAATATATGGTTTCCAATGTATTCAATCAAGATGGAATTTTTAGGAATGTGAATGCTTTTGAGGGGACGAGGACTGAGGGGAGGAGGGGTTAGCACCATGAGGTGTTACCCCCGACCTGAATGCGCATGTTGAGATGGGGAAACCAATCATGAACCCAAGGACCTTTATGTTAGATGAATATTACTGTGATGACATGTGGCGTTAACGAAAGTGTGCTCTAGGGGAATATGAGTAAGGTTAAAATAGGGAGGATCACTCTAGATAAATTAGGGTTTTTTCAAACCATAGAATGGTCACCGTGATGTGATCGGGCCTGGGTCCTTGATGGAGACAAACTCACTAGGGCCTAGGTTAAAACCCTAATTGTTTGAGCAATCGGAGGGGGGACCCAAAATTTTGAATACACCCAAAATTTTGGGGTGTTGTTGTAGCAGCTACAACAAATGGTGAACCACTGGTAGAATCCAACATCTCTGCCAAGATCCCTAAAATAATTTGAGTCTGGATATTAATGCAAGGAAATATTGAATAGGTACTGTGGGTACCTCTTTTGTTACTTTTACCTCTACAAATATGCCCAATCCTTGTGCCTTAACTAGGTCTTGTTAATTGGAAAATGCCAAGGCATATATTCATGCATGCCAGTAGTTTTATGATGATGTAGGGAGCAAGGCAACAGGATTATTGTATTTAAAATTTTAAAATAATTCTCTAGTGTTGCTCCGCTACTAGCAACCCTCGAAAGTACCCTGGCAGAGTCACCTCAAGAAATCACAAATGTTGCTTCGCTGCCAGTGAGATTGGTCAGTACCCCGGTAGAGTCGTTGTGTTACCTCTCTACATAGGAAGCATTTCTCAATCCTTTACCTTTACTTGTTTCATGTTCTTGAACCAATTATTTGTATGTGCTCGTGGCACTTATTTTGTATGGGCGAATGAGGGATCCCAAATTATTTTACAGGAAAGAGAGGTTGTTTCTTGTTTGACAAAAACTGAAAGATATTTTGATTTTGGTTTTCTCTCGTGCCAAGCATTCACATCCTACTCCTACCCACAGGAGAAATGTGAAAAAAACATCATTAATATATTCAAGACTATGCTAAGCACAAGGCTCGGGTTGCGGATATAGGCCATTCAAACTTATTAGCGTTCCCCACAAGAAACCTACTCGTATCTCCCTGGCTAATGAATTATAATCATAGGGATAATGCTGAGAACGTGACTTTGATGACCTTTTTTGAGAGAATATGCCTCCTGAGGAAACCACCATAACCTCACACAAAAAATAGGGTTAGGGTTTCAACAATTATGGCAAGGAAAGCAAGAAATATCACTAGGGTTTTGATGCATGAAAAGAGGTGAAAGCAATCCATCTGGCTTTAAACACGTGCAAGGAGGAGTAAGAAGGCTAGTTGGGGCACCGAGGGTTTTAAGGTTGTGGGTTCAATGAGGGCTCATGCAGGGGTACACAGTATACAAAAACTTTCCAAGCTAGGTCAACAACCAGTGCATATGATGCGAGGGGTCAAGTGTACAACGCAATGTAACAGACGAGGCTTATGAAAAAATGGAATTCCATATGCGAGAAATATCAACCTATTGTAGGTAAAAGAAAATAAAGAAAAGTGCATGCAGTGATTATATGAATAATATGAAACAATGAAAAAAATGAAAGAATGTGAGCTTGAACTAATGGACAATTAGAATGCATACATCTACTAACCATAAGAAAAGATAGCAAACATAATTTTAAACCATAAAGCCAACCCTATCAAGTAAATCCTAACTAACAACTTGAACTAGTAAAATTTTATTAAGAGAACCTAGCTAGCCTAAACCTACAACTGGAGAGGCGGTCAGATTATGTGAAATCAGATTTCCAATGCAACCATCGTGTTAACTCCCGACCTGTAAGAACAAAAATGTTTACAATCAGAACCAGCATACAAAATTGTGCACCAACAACAAGACTTACCTGAAAATCACGTGCAAAAACAAGAAGGTCATGGTCACTTACCAGAGAACATGCCAGAATGGATTGTTCAAGCTGAATTGCAATTTCGTCCTGATACACATGAAGATGTACTTGAAACCTAAAATCATCTATAAATGACACACATCCATGCATGCATAACCTTAAATTCGATGGAAGTGAGGTAAAACATTGCTTACTCGCAGATATATTCATCGGATAGGATCCGTCAAGCCATCTAGGAATCTCACCATGATGTTGAGGATGATCAATTTGATGGAATGGGAAAAATAAGAATTCACTAGGCAACGTTGAGGTGCTCACGAATCCAAGTGAAAAAGCCCTAGTTTGAAGTTGTCCCTGGGTTTTGTTGGGGACATGAGGGCCTTACGTAACCATCAATGGGGTCTGAAGTGCCTCACAATCCCAAACAAACTTTGCGCCTTCCAATGAGGGTTTTCAAACTTAGGTGGTTTTGTGAGATCAAATCACAAATAGATGTGATGATTATTTGTGGTGACTAGACAACTGTCAGTGAGCATATTATTAGTTTGGTCAAATGTTTGTGAACTAACAAATTGACAGTCCAACATATCAGTTCTTTAGATTTCCCAAGGTGAAATGAGTTGACCGGGAGATTTTCATGCAATAGAGATGTTTGTAAAACATCACATGTTAGTACATGACTGCAACTTGTATTGTCTCGGGTTATTATGCTCCTATACCACAATAGGTGTCATATATCATGGTTGAATTGATAGGCTACATAATATGTTCATACCCGTCCTTGTTGAAAAGGTTTACATTGTCAAAAAAATAAAAAAATAAAAAAATGTAAAGAGGGTATACCCTAAAAGAAAAATCAAGCAGGAAAAGAATAAAAAATAAAAGTAAAAGAAATGAACCCCACCAAAAGAAAGGCCAAGGAAAGTGTGAAACTCTAAATGCCACTACTTTTTACTCTCATGTGATAAAAAAATTGTGTTCAACTTGTATCTTATGCCACAATTAGTGAACAGTCAAATAGCTTAAGCTTGGCTTGTTCATATTTGAATTTTATGTTTTAGAGATAGAGAATAAAATCTGACTAAACTGTTTAAATCTTGGCAGATAAGTAGGTAGGTAGAGTAAATAAAAGGAGCTCAATAGCTTAATCTAAGCCCTTGGAAGTAATAAGGTTAGATTTAGATATATTTCTACATGTAAAAGAAAAATGTGATAAGGGTTTTCGAGTCTAAATGCACCCTAATAAAGAAGAAAAAATGCTAGGTTAAAGTAGGTAGGGTAGGTAGATGATGTTGCAGAATTACATGTGATGAATATTGGCTCTAAATGTGTTAATATTTACTTTCATCACAAGTGCAAGGTAGACATTACACTGGATGAATTTCAAGCAAAACAAAGTCAAATGATTAACTCCCCTTCTCATTTTCCCCTAAAAAATTCACTAATTTCCCCTAAGTACTAAGGCATTTGAAAATTATTGGGCCGAGGGTCCGTTCCCTCCAAAATTCAAGGAAATGCCTTCGAGCCCTCTAATGAAAAATTACACAATATCCCACAAAAACCCTTTTTTCATTTGAGCCTAAGTTAAATACATAATCTAATGTTTTTATCAATAAGCTTGATTTTGACATATTAACTTTTAACTTATATTAATTAATTCCCTATATAAATCAACCCATTCCCGTATTACTATAACCATATAAAATTCCTGAAGTATTACATATCCCGCCCTGGGTTAAAATATAACCATAATATCGTGTTAATTGGGATTAATTAGTTAAATCTGTAACTAATTAAGAGCCCCGACTCCCCGCCGCATTGAATAAGGATTAATTAACCCCCAAGGTTAATTAATAACTTACCTGACCAATCATATTGTTCCCGATATGATTAAATAATATTTAATTATGTTGGGCCCGCTCTTGTTAATCTCCCCTCATCTTGCCTCCCCGATAGCCATCTGATCAACCCCTCCACATCCAATGGTTGTCATCCATATCACATCGCCCTCCACGACCGAACGATAATGTGCGATCACGGAGTAGTTTTGCGAACAGTACCTCGCCACGCGTCACAAGATGTATGGAATCACTGGCTCCCAACTGAATACCACCCATCCCCAAAAGTGGTGCGATACATACCGTTTACCGCTCTCCGCATACGACAAACTATCATTTCCCACATACGTCATCCATCTGAAATAACAAAACCCCTGCCAACCTTGACTTTGTGAATAAAACAAACAAATGCATGTTATTTTCATCATTTTATGTACGAGACAACCGGGCAATTCCATCAAAAGTTCATCCACAAAAAAATCGTTTCCTACGGGAAAATTCTTTATGGCGGTCTGGAAAATTTGTTTTATCTCGAACATGAGGTAAAGCATTTGTTTCCAATTCGGCCTACCTTTTGGGGTACACGAAGCCCGATGAGACCTGAGCTTCAAAGACTAGAATATAGAAACACAATGGTGGGAAGACATGTTTGAAAATTTTGTAAAAATATCCTTGGATGAATTTCTGGTTATTAACTACGGTAATGTGGCAAAAAGGATAAATAGGGATCAAGCAGTTAAAGTGTATCAGGTAAAAGTCAGAGCGAAAGTTAAAATGATGTTAGAGAGTAGTCAAAGGTAAACAGTAAAAGTAAATACAGAGGCAGTAAAATGGTAAAAAGAAATAAAAATACTTTCACCAACATTGAATTTTGTCTAAAGTGAAAGTAAAACAGTGAAAAGAACAAAAAGTGAAAAGATGAAAAACAAAACAAGAAGGAACATTTTTGCAGAAATTTCATGTTTTAGTCATTTTCTTGCAAAAACTATTGTGATCAATCCAAGATGAATTTTGCAAAACTGAAGGAGTTTTATGTTCTTAAGAGGGCCATATACAAAAACCTCTCTCACTTTTCTAACAGCTATTATGGTTTTGGAAACATTACACAATGTTGGAAAGCACTTTTTGCAGAAAATTCCAGTTAAGTCATCATTTTGCAGAGAAGAGTGTGGCCAATCCGAAAAACATCATACAAAAATGGAGTGTTTTGTTCCTAAGAGAACCATCTACAAAAACCTATTTCACTTTTTTCATAGTGATTTCAGAATCAGAGATACATGCACATCTTTACAGGCTATTTTTAAGACTCTGTAAAACTTTGTTTTACACATATGTTTACAGAGCCTATTGTGCACATCTGGAGAGGAATTTTAGGAAACTAAAAGAGTTTTATCTGACCAACATATTAATCCACAAAAAACTCTTTAAAGTTTTACATATCTATTACGAATTGATAAATACAAATATATCATTGGACCCCAAGTTTGTAGAATTGTTGGAGCAGAATGCACAAAGAAAGGAAGCAATTAGTGACCTGGATGCCTCATCATCAACTAAGAGTTGGATCAAATTAGAATTCTCCTCTTTGTCATCACCTATCCATAAAAAATAGTTCCAAATATATGCATTAGTTTGAGTTTCCTTTACTTAAGTTCTATTTATGTAAAACAGTTGGAGAGATTTGTGAACTAATCTTGATATTTTTTCAAGATATTTTAGTTTAGAATTTGTATAAATACTTCACTCTTGGAAGTATTTTGGGGGGTGGATTCTTAGACTTTTCTGTAATATTGATTATTTTGTAATAAAGTGTTGTTGGACAAATTTTGCAGGGCTAGCTGGATAAAGAATTGATGCAAAGGAATTTTCACAGGATTCTTGAGTCAGACAACGTATCAATAAGTCTTCTATCTTCTATGTTTTAAAAGTTTTATAATTGTTTATTTTAACATCTATGCTTCATATCTGAATGATAAACGAAAAAAAATAATTTAGAAAGTGCTTAAGTGCAATCTGTTTTCAATCATTGTTATTCTTAATGTTTTCCTCTGAACTAGTATGAACAGTGAATTCTTAATTGCTCATGTTTCCTAGTTTATTCATTTTGATTATATGGTAAAGAATTCTTAATTTCTCTTTATTAATAATCATTAAAGTTCCCTCTTTCGAATATGTTGAAGGATTCTTAATTTCCCTTCACCCATTTTGAGTCAATTCCATTCATTTTAGATCTTTAATTGTTCCCTATTTGATTACCTTACCCTGTGAAACCAAATCCAGTTAAGCCATATTTCTTTGACTCCATTAGCCCAATGGCCTAAAATATTCAGTCATACCCCTCTGCTATTGAATTCCATCACCCAAACACAATAAAAATCCCTAAACTCTCATAACTAGCCTAAAATATTTCAAAACAAAGCTAAAATTTAAATAGAGAGCCCTCTCTGGGTATAGATTGGCTAGATTCTGTACCTAAAAGTTGGTTTGTGGTTACCTCGGACTATTTCTCTCAAACTTGGAGAAATTACTGAGTGATAACATAGTGGCGACTCCGTTGGGGAAGACTAACCTTTTTCTTCAGAAATATTTTACAGGTTCAGATCTGATCTATGATGGTGGACAGTGATCAGACACACAAAGGTTAACATCATCCACCTGGCGACTCCAAATCAATTTCACAATCAAGACTCCACTGGAGGAATGAAACTCAAAGAACAATATGGAAAGATCAGGCTTTCAACTTGGATCTTAATCCAAGACATTATGTTCTTTCTCATTAAGAAAGTTTTTCAATGTATATTGTATTTTATAGAAGATCTTAGATTAGTTTTTAGTTATTTTCCTTTGAATATTGTAAGTAATAATTCTCCTAATCTCTTTGAGCAGCTTTCTTATGAATCTAATGATGATCATTTTCCAATTAAGAAGCCTCAAATAATCAAGACTGATCTTACAATCCCTGTACATATCCCTATACCATATAAAGTTCCAGATAGATATAAGCCCCTTATTTTACCTCCTATACTCCATGATTTTCCTAAAAAATACTACAAGTATCTTCCTAGATTTGATGGAGAGAATGGTATCACTGCCGAAAAACATATTCAAGGTTTTGAGAATTATTTGGATTTATTTGAGATTGATGAAGATGATGTTAAAATCAGACTTTTTTCTCTTTCTTTGCAAAATAGAATAAAGAGTTGGTTCAAAAATCTCCCTAATGCTAGCATCTCAAATTTCCAGCAGTTTATCAAAATTTTCCTTGATAGATGGATAATCAAATTTAATCCTTTTGTGATCATGGAAGAATATAATCAGTTAAAAAGACATCCAAATGAAACAATACAACAATTTTCTGACAGATTTAATCAAGTTTATTATTCAATGCCAGAAAATATTAGACCTCCTCATGATTCAGCTCTCTTGCATTATCCAAGTGCCTTTGATTCAGAAATAGAATTTTGGTTAAGAGAAAGAGATCCAAAAACACTTGTACAGATGCAAAATATTGCAGTTGATGTGGAAGTTAATCTCCAAATCAAACAGGAAAAGTTGAAAGTAGAAGAAGAGGAAAGGAAAAACATTGTAGAGGTAAAACTCAACCTTTTGGTAAGAAAACTAGATGAAATAACATAGGAGATCACTATGAAAGAAGAATTTTTTATTCAAAATCACCATGAAGAAATAGAAGAGGTTGATAGCCATGAACAAATTCCTCTTAATTCAAATTATCATAGATCAGAAAATGAATTTACAAATCAATATGAGGAAGAGGAATTTGTTGATCTAATGTGTATGTTTGATGACATTCCTTCTTTTGATGATTTTCCTAAGTATGATCATTATGATGATAGTTATGTTCTCCAAACTCAAGATAGCTTTACAGAGCAATCAGAAGCTAGTTTGTGGGATGAAGAAACTCAGTTTCAGCAGATTGAAGACAGTGATCAGCCAGTACAGATCAGCCATGAGAGTGAGGAAGAAAAAGCAGAAAATGTGGAAATAAGTGAAGGTTCTTTACCTCTTTGTTTTGCTTCATTTCAGTTCATTAGAGAAAACTATCATGCCATCAATAATCAGCAATCTTTAGGAATTGTGATTGACAACAAAGAAGATAATGAAACTATTGATCAAGATTTTTTAGTTTCACAATTGCACTTATCAGTTCCTATTGAAATAAATGATCAAATGACACAAGAAATTTTCATACCACTATGTTTTGAACTATTTCAGCGTTTAAAGGAAATATGGTATAACATATTTAAAGAAAAGGATGGGAAACTTGTTGAAGTTTATGAAGTCCCATGGAATTTTATATGTCATAGGTTCCAACAATTTTCCCAAGTTTTTCAGGATCCAATAGTAGATATGTTGAATATTGAAGGCATTCAAAACATTCCTCTATTAACTAACTATGATTTTCAGAATCAAGATGATAAAGGATTCAACAGTCAAACATTACAATCAGTAGGAATATCATCACAAATCTTATCTGAAATTTTGCAGGGAGATAAAGACGAAAATAACATTTTAGATTCATGGCATGGAGGCCATCCAGAACAGATGTACAGTTGTTTAGATCAGTTAAACATCAGTGTATATATTTTGGAAGATCCTTTTGTACAGTTTCTAGAGTCAACAAAGGAAATCAAGTGTTTCCTTATCTTCTCATTTGTTGACAAGTTTCTAATAGGTTGCAGAAGTACAATTTTGATAATCAACAAGAAAATGCAACAAAATCAACAAGAAAATGCAACAAAATCTATCAAAGTACATAATTCTTGAATGGTTGCATTGGCTATTTCATTTTACCTAACTAGCAGTTGAACAGTAGATTGAGTAGGTAGATGAGTGCTAATAAGCTCAGAATTTTGAGCATTTTTTTTAGTTTTCAATTTTCAGCTAGTTTTTCATTAAGTTGGTTTGAAAACTTTTGTGTGTTGTTTTAGTTTCAGATCAGATTTCAGTTTGCAGAAGACATAAGACATTTACAGGTTCACCAAGGTCAATGGATGAGGACAACTAACCTGTTGTTCTTGACTTTTCACTAGGAAAAGCCATCCCCAAGTGGAGCTAGTGTTAGACTCCTATACCAATAGGTGTCATATTTCATGATTGACTTGATGGGCTATGTAATATGTTCATACCTTTTCTTGTTGCAAAGGTTTTCCATATTGTCAAAAAATCAAAAAATTTAAAAAATGTAAAGAGGGTATACCCTAAAAGAAAAATCAAAGGGTGAAAAGAATAAAAAATGGCCAAAAAAGTAAAAGAAAATGAACCCCACCAAAAGAAAGGCCAAGGAAAGTGTGCAAGTCTAAATGCCACTACTTTTTTCTCTTATGTAATAAACAAATTGTGTGCAACTTGTAACTTATGCCACAATTGGTGAACAGTCAAACAACTTAAGCTTGGCTAGTTCATGTTTGAATTTTATGTTTTAGAGATAGAGAATAAAATCTGACCAAATTGTTTAATCTTGGCAGATAAGTAGATAGGTAGAGTAAATAAAAGGAGCTCAACAGTTTAATCTGAGCCCTTGGATGTAATAAGGTTAGAATTAGATAGATTTCTACATGTAAAAAGAAAAAGTGTGATAAGGGTTTGCCAGTCTAAGTGCACCCTAATAAAGAAGAAAAAATGGTAGGGTAAAGTAGGTAGGGTAGGTAGATGTTGTTGCAGAATTACATGTGATGGATAATGACTCTAGATGTGTTAAATATTTACATTCATCACAAGTGCAAAGGCAGACACTACATTGGAAGAATTTCAAGCAAAGCAAAGTCAAATTATTAACTTCCCCTCTCATTTTTCCCTAAAAAGTTTCACTAATTTCCCCTAAGTACTAAGGCATTTGAAAATTAGAGGGGCTCAAGGCATTTCCTTGACTTTTGGAGGGACCGGACCCTCGGCCAAATAATTTAAAAACCCTAAATACTTAAAACCATCCATAAGTCATTTACTTCCATAAGTCTTTTTCCTAAGTAAAATCCTATTTTACTTAGAAAAATTACACAATATCCCATAAAAACCCTTTTTTTCATTCAAGCATAAGTTAAATACATAATCCTAATGTTTTTATACTTAGCGTTTTTCATTCATTTTGACATATTAACTTTTAACTTATATTAATTAATTCCCTATATAAATCAACCCATTCTCGTATTACTATAACCATATAAAAATCCCCAAATATTACATATCCCAGCCCTTGGTTAAAATATAACCATAATACCATGTTAATTGGGATTAATTAGTTAAATCTGTAACTAATTAAGAGCCCTGACTCCCCGCCACATTGAATAAGGATTAATTAACCCCCACAGTTAATTAATAACTTACCCGACCAATCGTATTGCTTCCAATATAATTATAAAATATTTAATTATGTTAGGCCTGCCCTCATTAAAATCTCCTCATCTCACTTCCCCGATAGCCGTCTGATTAACCCTTCCACAACCAATGGTTGTCATCCATATCGCATGGCCCTCCATGACCAAACGATAGTGTGCGATCGCAGAGTGGTTTTGCGAACAATGCCTCGCCACGCGTCACAAGATGTATGGAATCGCTGGCTCCCAGCTGAATACCACCCATCCCCAAAAGCAGTGCCATACACACCGCTTACCGCCCTCCGCATACGACAAAAAACCTTTCTCGCGTATGTCATCCGTCCGAAATAATAAAACCCCCGCTAACCTTGACTTTGTGAATAAAACAAACAAGTGCACGTTATTTTCATCATTTTATGCAGACAACCAGGCAAGTCCATCGACAAGTTCATCCATAGCAAAAGTGTTGTCTACAGGAAAAATTATTTATAACAGTCTGGAAAATTTGTTTTATCTCGAACATAAGGTAAAGAACTTGTTTCCAATTCAGCCTACCTTTTTCAGGTACACAGAAACTGATGAGACCCTGAGAAAGCTTCAAAGAACCAGAATACCAGAAGCATAATGGTGGGAAGACATGTTAGAAATTTTGTAAAAATATCCTTGGATGAATTTTGGTTATTTACTACAGTAAGTAATGGCAAAAAGGATAAACAGGGATCAAACAGGTTAAAGTGTATCAGGTAAAAGTCAGAGTGAAAGTTAAAATGAAGTTACATAGCAGTCAAAGGTAAATAGTAAAAGTAAATACAGAGGCAGTAAAATGGTAAAAATAAATGAAAATACTTTCACCAACATTGAATTTTGTATAAAGTGAATGTAAAATAGTCAAAAGAACAAAAAAGTGAAAAGATGAAAAACACAACAGGAAGGAACACTTTTTGCAAAAATTTCATGTTTTAGTCATTGTTTTACAGAAACTATTGCGATCAATCCAAGATGAATTTTTCAAAACTGAAGGATTTTTATGTTCTTAAGCAGACCATCTACAAAAAAATCTCTCACTTTTCTAATATCTATTATGGTTTTGGAAATATTAAACAATGTTGGAAACCACTTTTTGCAGAAAATTCCAGTTAAGTCATCATTTTGTAGAGAATATAGTGGCCAATCCGAAATACATCATACAAAACTGAAGGAGGTTTTTGTTCCTACGAGAATCATATACAAAAACCTATCTCACTTTATGCACAGTGATTTTAGAATCAGAGATACATGCACATCTTTACAGGCTATGTTTTAGACTCTATAAAACTTTGTTTTACACATACTGTTATAGAGCCTATTGTGCACATATGGAGAGGAATTTTAGGAAAATGAAAGAGGTTTATCTCACCAACATATTAATACACAATAACCTCTTTCAAATTTTACATATATATTACGGATTGATAAATAAAACGATATCATTGGACCCCAAGTTTGCAGAATTGTTGGAGCAGAATGCACAAAGAAAGGAAGCAGTTAGTGACTTGGATGCCTCATCATCAACTAAGAGTTGGATCAAATTATAATTCTACTCTTTTTCATCACCTATCCATAAAAAATAGTGCCAAATAGATGCTTCAGTTTTATTTTCCTTTACTTAAGTACTATTTATGTAAAACAGTTGGAGAGATTTGTGAACTAATCTTGATATTTTTTCAAGATATTTTAGTTTAGAATTTGTATAAATACTTCACTCTTGGAAGTATTTGGGGGGTGGATTCTTAGAATTTTCTATAATATTGATTATTTTGGAATAAAGTGTTGTTGGACAAATTTCGCATGGCTAGCTGGATAAGGAATTGATGCAAAGGACTTTTCACAGGATTCTTGAGTCAAACAACGGATCAATAAGTCTTCTATCTCATTTGTTCTAAAGTTTTATACTTTTTATTATCCCATCTGTGTTTCATATCTCAATGATAAAATAAAAAGAATAATTCAGAAAGTGCTTGAGTGCAATCTGTTTTCAATCGTTGTTATTCTTAATGTTTTCCTCTGAACTAGTATGAACAATGAATTCTAAATTGCTCCTGTTTCCTAGTTTATTCATTTTGATTATTTGGTAAAGAATTATTAATTGATCTTTATTAATAATCATTCAAGTTCCCTCTTTAGAATATGTTGAAGGATTCTTAATTTCCCTTCACCCATTTTGAAGTCCATTCCATTCATTTTAGATCTTTAATTGTTCCCTATTTGATTACCTTGCCCTGTGAAACCATCCCTTGTTAAGAAACTTAGTCCAGTTAAACCATCTTTCTTTGACTCCATTAGCCCAATGGCCTAAAATACTCATTCCTACCCCTCTGTTATTGAATTCCATCACCCAAACACAATCAAAATCCCTAAACTTTCATAACTAGCCTAATATCTTTCAAAACAAATCTAAAACTTAAAGAGAGAGCCCTCTCTGGGTACAGATTGGCTAGATTCTGTACCTAAAATTTGGTTTGTGGTTACCTCGGACTATTTCTTTCGAACCTGGAGAAATTCTTGATTGATAACATGGGAAACAACTAAAAATATTAGAGATAATGGTCAGTATTTTATTTCTAGTGAATAAACTATGTTCTATAGGTTGTTGCATATCAGTTATTAGGGGACAAAAATATGTGCTCAGAGAAGCATTACTTAAATCGAAGGCTTTTCCAGATGATTTGACATCCGACATGGTTATGTTGAGAGGAGTGTGGTGTGTGGGAACTATAATTTCAGAAACCCTATTTTGACTTGCTTCGGAGATAACCATCAGCGGAAACTGGATTTCATCAACTTCCTGATGGGTCGCTGAATGATCAAACAGTGAATCATCAAATTGTGGTGGCTTCATAGGGTCGAGAAATAGATACGAATGACAATCCCCAGAGGCGTGAGTGAATATGTTTTCAAGTAGATAACAATCATTGGAGCCACCAATTTGATTAGGTTGGGTATCTGGTATGTCAGGCTCCTATAGGGTTAAAAATTGGGATGAATCAATAAGAGAAACATCTTGAGGTTGCCAGGGCACAAGGTCACTTTCTTGACAGATTAAATATTGTAGATGAAAAATATTAGGAATAAGACATTCATCAATTTTTTAACATGATTGTGAAATAACACCCGCATGTTCATCACTGCGATCAACACCAGCACAAGACGTTTTTGAATGATTTGGAGAAATTACTGATGTGACATACTCAAGAAGTGAATTAGGTAATAATGGACGTAATGATTCGGATGCAGGGGTACCAATCATGCAAGGACTTTAATCTTACACATTAGTGTCTTCAAGAGAGGCCAATGGACCTATGTGCCCATCATGGTTCGAGGATTTTGAAAGACAATAAACGTTTTCTGGGATAGGGCCCAATTCATTGTCGGTAGGTGAAATTTAGAACAAGATCTAGGCACATGTTCATTGGACTCGGGATTGGTTTCATCAATAGGGAGAGATGTTAAGTCAATTTTGTTTTCCATTTTTGATTTGAAAAAGTGTATGAAAGATTCAGAGGTGATACAATAGGTTTTATTTTCATGTACGCATCTATCATCACTCAAAAATTTTAAGACCAAAAATCCATTATGCATAAATTCAGGAGGACGAAGAGGAATGTCACAAATATCAATTTCCTTCTTGGAGGCTTGAATTTGTCCCGAAATCAGGGATATGGACACGGAAATATTAGGGACAGAATCCAGACAACTAGTACTTGAGGATTATCATAACTGACATGAGGATCAGGATTTGTTGCAGATGGAAGGTGTTGCAGGGAAATGAAAACCACCTGTCAAAATTGTTCAATTAAATATGCCCAATCGACATCTCTTTCAAGGAAATAAAAACAATAATGAAAAAATTTAATATAAAACTCCTCTAGAGAGTCTTGAGGTCTCATCCTAAACTCATTTAACCTTATTAATACATTTTGAAAATCGTACCTTTGAAAAGCTTGTTGAAATTCACTGGCGAGTTGCCCGAACGAATAAATGGAAGATGATGGCAACATGCGGAACCATATCTTAACACAACCTTCGAGAGTGAGGGAGAAGAGCACACAATTCATCTCCTCTTCATCAATTTCGTAATTCTCACAAAACTCAAGGAAATCAGAAAGCTGCTCGGTTATGGAAATTACATTCTCACCATCAAAATTTAATTGAGACAAGTGATATAGAGGTTCATCAGGGATTGAGAATCGAGAACCAGATAAATATGATAGAAATCTCAAGAGAATGATTTGGGGATGAGCCATTTATAGATATGAGACTAACTACAGGCTCCAAGGGCTCATCTTGTCATCTAGCCCTTCTTCTAGCGCCAAAATGTTCACAGGAAAAATTTTACCGCCAACAACAAGGGGGTCTCCCCAGTGAAAGGTCCCAATTAGACCTCACACCGTTTGGGATAGGAGCCCCATCTGGTATGTGGGCCTGGCTGCCAGCATAAGTGTTTCCACTCTTGGTTGTCGGATGAGAAGATGATGAAGTGGAGGCAAGGGTGAAATGACCAATCAGTGAAGCAAAATTAGCCCAAGATTGACGAACCACAAACAAAGATATAAGAAAGTCTAAGTAGCAAATAAAAGGGGGTATGCCATGAGTGGGATCAGTGAGCCAAAACCCAGTCAAACGTACATGAAAGAAAACATGCCAAAAGTTAACTACAAAGTAGTTCACAATGGATCATTGACATGGAAAGAAACAAATAGACACTAATTTGAAAGCAAACGTACATGCAGCCACTATGAATCAGTCCATAACCAATTGCGTGTATGAAAGCACACGTACAAACATAGTGAAATATTAGATAGATAGTACTATCACCACAAGAAAGCATGTGAATAAGTGCCAGAAAAAGAGAATATATTATTAATGTTGTTGCAACTTCAAATACATATTTTACAACTCGTCAAAACCCAATAGTGGAACATGGGATATTAATCTCAATGCATGATACCAAAACCCTAGCCTCACTACAACTCCCTCCACTTGATACCAAGATCTGAGTACCTTTAGCCTCAAGCACGAATCTGCTATCTCATCCTAGCTTTAACTCAAGTGTTAAAAGTCCCTTTTGGTTGATTTCCCGAAGCTGCACATATAGGATGAAGTGACTCTTGAGTTTCCCTTGACTCTTGACCTCCCCGGCTGTTGGGATGGCTTCCGACTTGGACCATTTGCGACTTGCGACCTAGGGTCATCTGCGACGTGTGACCTAGGGTCGTCTGCAACCCCGAGGTTCGCCATGACCTAGGAGGAGTTGCAACCCTAGGGCCATTAATTTTTCACTTCCCTTGTTTGGAAACAATCTTGCAAAACATGATGTATTTCCTTGTGAATTACTATTATGCAAATGTACGGGTGGTTGATGTGCCTTTGAGCTTGTAGTGAGGTTCTTGAAGTTTCATAAGGATCTACCTCGCTCGCCGGGAAAACCCTAGCTTTCGTCGTGTATATTGACAACTTCTATATGCAAAAAAATAACATGGGTTACATGTCTTTATAATAAATTAATGATGCTGGAAGCATATTCAATTAATAGAAAGAGTGATTTAAACAAATGATGTTAGTTTAGACCCCTATGTGGTGTTTAGAGTATAGGAACATCCTTACAACTGTTGATCATATGGTTAACATTCACTGTTGTTCCTAGTTTTGAAGCCTCTCTTTTTGTGAATAAGAATGCCCAAAAGGCCTCCTTTTCCCCTGTTTCATTTCCCATTAAACCTCTGTTTACTTCCATTTTTCCCCTCTCTTAATTCCTCATTTTTCCCTCATTAATCATCCAATTTCCCTTTTAAGCCTTTCAAATACCTTTGTCTGGCTTAAAATCCCTTCATTCCCCTTACCGAATGCCCTTTCCAGGCCTTAAAAAAGCTTTAAAATTGGGCCAAAATCACTCTTTTCCATATATGCAGGCTTAGCACCTTTTGGCCAACCCCTTAACCACTTCCCCATATGCCACTGCGTCCGAGACCAAGCGCTAAAGGCACAGGTGCTAATCGCAATCGAAACATTCGGAGGAACGTGTTTTCTGTGTTACGCTTGATAAATTTCGATGCGATGGCTTTACCTGGATTGCATGCATCGTGCTATCTCGATCATTGACTAGTTAATCCAACGGCCAGCGTTTCTCTCCCATCGTGCCCATCGCCCCGATCCATTCACCCTCCGATTACTGTGGCCAGTCGATACACCACCGTCCGACGACTATCGCAAAATCGGGACATCGCAATCGCAAGTTCCAAATACGCCACCCTTCGTATCCCGATTGGCGATCACCGATTGACGACTCCCGATCGAATCTAAGCCGTCCATCCATGTTAGATCAATGGTCCTCATGTCATTGCCTTGTTCATTCATATTTCCCCATCGGAACGTCCGCTACGCTCCGTCTGATTAGATCCACAACCGTTGATCTCTCGGGATCAACGGTTCATATCAAATCGCCCTTGCCCATGCCACGTCCCACCATCATCGGGTCCCACCATCAAGTCATTTCATATGATTTTCATTGCACTTCCTATGAATTTCAATTCAATGGCACGAATTATAACATTTTTATATTAAAACATTATATCGTTGCGCTCGACATTAAACGTAATGTTTTACATTAAGAATCGTTTCATATCAACCATTTTCCACTTGCTTCACTTCTTCTCTCCATCACTTCCCATTGCGATACGACCTCTAAATTTTTCCGCCATCTCCCCTGGATTTTTATAACAGGTTAAGTGCATTTGTGCATGGATTACAGAGTGGCAAATTCACTTAGCCTTCACAGTCATAGCCACTGTGATTCAATGCACAAAGATAATCTTTCAGCAGTGGCAAAGTGTATCAGTAGCAAAGAGGATTAAAGGGGTTTAAGCCTGGTATTGAAAAATTAACGCCTAACCCCGCGTTCAAAGGAAGAAAGCGCAGTTTGAAGACCAAAAGCACATGAAACAAGCCATATCTGTGTTTAATGTCAGCAGAGCACCGTTTCTCCAAAAAGGACACCTTCCTACAAAAGTCTACACGCCTCCTCGAGCCCAAAAACAGTTAATTACACTGACAGAAGCCTCTTAAATACTGGCTGAACCAATAGTTATGGAGTATGGAGACCCGCAGACCTGATATCCATGCCATTAATTCCAGAAGGCAGAATAGAGGGCTTTACAGCCAGAAAGGACTCCAAAGAAACGTCAGAGGTGAGATGTCGACCTGACAAAGACCCCTCAGCCATACTATGAAGTAAATACAACAATGCAGTGCCATTAAGCAATATGGGCGTGGACGCTTCCTCCATGCTGTCTTAATGAATAAATTTAATATACATCGTCCACTCCTGTTACTAGTTTTTCTCCTATAAGAACCCCCAAGAACAGATTGTATAGGGTTCCAGATTTTCAGAAAAATACGCTGAGAGAGAATTTTGTATGCATTTTGTTGAACTTTTATATGAATGCAAAGAGCCTGTTGGGTTTCAGTGATGAGGAGTTCCATCTTTAACGAGGATTCTGGTCTTTGTGCTTCACAGGCTGTAACTCTCCCCTATATGTGATAGTTTAATTGTTCATCTCGTTTTCATCCATTTCTCTGGTATCATGTTCTGGAATGCGAGTGGCTCACTGGTTTTTGGTATGAATTTATCCTAATTGATACTCATGCTCAAACCTGTCAAGCGCTTTAAATATGGCTCAGGCGTGATATATTGTTTCATTTTCCACTTTAACCATACTTCTGCTATATTAGCTACTATGGGATGTTATTCTTAAAATGCTATTGTCATGTATGGATTCTTAATTTTGTAAGCCCATTACATGTTGATATTTGTTTCTGGATATCATCTCAATGATAGTTAGTATTATCTCAATCTTTCATACGCAGTAAACACCTTCTGATTATTTATCTCTGTGAGGTATTTTAGAACCCAGCCCTCTTTATAGTAAGCTGCCTTTGAATTGTCTGATGCATTTGTATTAGAGTTTCACACCTTGCCTCTGCAGTATTGCTCTCCCCGTGTCAAGTTTATGTAAGTTTTTGTCCCATTCAAATTAACCTTCCTGTTTACAAGAGATAGCATGAGAGAATTTTTATGATAACTTCCCATATTATATCATATGGTCCTTGTTGTATAAGATGTCCTAGGCACTGGTCTTTCACAACTCAAGGTTGTCTCTAGGGTTGACAACAACAACCCATGTGTTATCATACTGAACTTGTTAAATCATGCTATGGGGAGATCATGAAATGGTAACTGGTGTCCATAGGTCGATATCGAATGCTTCCCTCATGTCACGATATAGTACAAAGGTAGATCCACATCATCTGCTCGCATCATACGGTGTATGTATGGCGCCACACATCTGATCTAACTTAATATTACTTCCCACTAGCATTCATGATGAAACCCTTATTTATTTTACATATAAGTGAGAAGTGAGCAGAGGAGATGTGACTCGGTAAGAGGTCTCCATGTATTATGGGCCAATTATGAAAGAATTATCATTCCTACTATTGTTGTCACAAATGCTATCATTTTCGAAGTTGTTGGCTGGTGGATTCCGCATGTAACGATAAGTTAAATAACTTGTACCCAAAGCTCGATATAAAGTTGGAGCAAGAGTTGTGTTCTGCCTTTGGACTCCATCTCACTTTCTACCCCTTTCTATGACTTATCGATAGATGGGAGAAGCCACGACTTACCACAGGTCGCATAGTCGCACCACAATACTGGTCGCAATTCTTCGTCTATTTCATGACACCTGTAATTCGACTTAGTGACTTGAACCGTGATGCGACTTATAGAGGTTGGATAGTTGGGGAGTCACATTGGTAGCACCAATCATTGCTATAAGATATTTTCAACTCAGAAACTGGTCGCAACGAGCTAGAGGTCGCACTCTTGGCTTGGGTTTTGACTTGTGCGATTTATGGAGATCGAATAGTCAGGGATTTGCATTGGTAGCATCAATCGTTTCTCTGAGATATTTGTAACTCAATGACTGGTTGCAATGAGACAGAGGTTGAAATCTTGGCTAGGGTTCATTGATGCGACTTCACTGCTCCACTATTCCTTCTGTAACAACTGATATTTGCACCATCTGTACCAACCACGACATCAAAGAATAATAAAGGCATCTTCACCCACCGAGAAACCTCTGCAATAATAGGTGTTGGTGCTGCATTTGGCATCAAATGACCACCAAGGGGATCTCTACCATACACGTTTAAACCATCGCAGGAGTGAGTTTTTGAAATAAGGTCTGATGGGACAATCAAATTTTATTAACAAACCCGTGTAGTGGTAATATTATGGGTATATTCCTTACGTGAAAACCAATGTTTGCATCCGTAGAGAAAACCTGTGCAATGTCAGACGTTGGTGCTCCGCCATACACGCTTACATCATGGTGGGAGTGCATCTTTGGAGGAAGGTCTGGTAACGCACCATATATATCATGCCATCATGTATAAATTTTTCCATCCCCTTCTACAATAACCAGTATCTGCATGATTTTCCCTAATCACCTCTGTGATAACAAGTTTTAGTGTTGCGTATGGCACCGGATGATCACCAACAGGATTTCCACCATGAATGTCTCAACTATAGTGGTAGTTAGTCTCTAGAGGGAGCTATAATGGTGCATAATAATTATCGTGTGGAGGATTAGCAGGAACCTGATCTGTATGATGTTCACCCAATATTGCTTCACAACATTTGGTTTGAAATATGCTTCTGACATTAAATAAGCAATTACCCTCTGCAAGAAGCACCTCAGGAATGAGGCAATACAAATGGAAAAGATGTGGCTTAACCAAGATCTTAAGTTCCCAAATTTTCATCCCTTTGAGCCTTGTTTATGGACAGGGGATGAATGTATTGAGTTACAAAATTGAGTCCCTGTAGTTTTAGTTGAAGTTCCTTCCTTCCATGTGATGGTGATATTGCTGACCATATTCTCCATAGACTCGACCTATGTGAAATATTATAATATAAATTATTCATGGTTAATTTAGGGAATGATGTCCCTAAATTTAAAATAATTAACATGTGACCACAAGATCGATGAAGAACCCAAATATAATGCCTAAAAATCAAAGGTGAAGGTGCTTCTCAGAGATATGTCATGTACTTAATGCACCAACTACAATATCAATGAGTTTTAATTATGGTGAGAAATTTTGGTTGAGAATGGGTCAAGCATGACTGAGATCATAGAAATGACAATCTACGATTTCCAATGTATTCAATCAAGATGGAATTTTTGGGAATGTGAATGCATTTAAGGGGACAAGGACTGAGTCAATGTGGGGTTAGCATCATGAGTTGTTACCACTGACCTGAAGGCACATTCCAAGGTGGGGAAACCAATCATGAACCCAGAGACCTTTATGCTTGCTAGATCTTACCATGATGACATGTGGCGCTGACAAGAGTGTGCTTCGGGGGAATATCAGTTAGGTTAAAATAGGGAGAGGATCACTCTAGATAAATTAGGGTTTTTCCAAACCCTAGAATGGTCAGCATGATGCGATCGAGCCTGAGGCCTTGAGGGAGACAGACTCACTAGGGCATGAGTTAAAACCCTTATGGTTTAAGCAAGTAGAGGGTGGACCCAAAATTTTGAGTACACCCAAAATTTTGGGGTGTTGTTGTAGCAGCTACAACAAAATCCATGCCTGATCAACTTTTAATCCTTTAACTTAACATTTTCTCTGCTCTGTACATGTTGTCTACAAGTTGATAGAATGCAAGAACAACTAGGGCAATCATTTTCAAAGTAATCTTTGCAATTGTCGTTGCTTCTTCCTAATTTCAGAGCTTTTACTCAGTCCCAACCACCATTTGTCTAGCAGAAGCCCTCATCCACCATTATACCTGATCCAACCACACCTCCTAAGAAGAAGGGACAAGAAGAACCTATAAATCCTCTACTCCATCCCCAAGTTGACCCTGATCATATACCTTTGGCAAACAGGGATTGTAAAATCCATGAAACCCTGTGTGAGTTTGATTTATTTGAAATGTACTGCTGGCTTGAAAAAAAAATTGTTGAAAAGTATTCTAAACCAAAACATGAGACTGGTATCTTTACCAGAATTAAATAGAACTAAGAATATATGGATGTGATCTTGCCCCATATAAGCTCCGAAAATTACTCTCCATGAGGATTTTTTCTCTAGAATACATCAGGAAAATGCTTAGTGCCAGTGAGGTCTATTTTGTGTCTGCCAAGAAGAAATATTAATTTAGTATAAACACACAATTTGTAACATCAGAGCAGTAGGGGAGGACACAGAGAAATTGTTGAAATAAATGAAATTTAGCATTAGTTTTACATGGTCATATGATCCATTAGGTACCATCTCCAAGCTAAGGGTAGAGAAAAAATCTACACCTTACATGCATACCCACAGACTAGAGATTGAAAGGTACATGAACTAGCTAGAATGGACTGAGAACACTTTACAAGAGGTTGAGGAAAAATTGGTGCCAACTTTAACATCACAGAATCTTGTCCCATAGGAGAAAGTAGGAAAAAAGAATCAGAGAAGAAGAGTCACCTTCAGTGACTAATACTTCCAACAAAGAATTGAAAATCATGTATAGGAAGAGTACTAAGCTTAATCCCAAAGTAAATCAAAGAAAGGATTCAGAGTAGGAAGTAATTATCATCAAGAAAGAGAACCCTACTTCCTCACAAGTAGGTGGTCAGACCACACTTTTTCCTACCACATCGACAGCTTCACAAGATCAACAACAAGCAACTCAAACTAGTACCATTGTTACATGGGAGAAGGAGAAAATAATATTTGATATATTCACGGAGATTAAATTGAAGAATGAAGTTTTGAAGACCAGTACATATAATCATTTATAGAAGAAGAATTCCAGCTCTTAGAGTAGACTGCTGTCAACCTTTGACTCTGAGAAAGGAAAAATGAAGATGGACTTTCTCCAAACACAAATTCCACAGCCCAAGACAACAACAGATTATAAAAATACTACATTTGAATTTGACGTTAAAGACATAGATCCCATTGATCAAATGGAGATGCACAAATATATAGGTGAAATGATTTCATCTACACTCGCTAACGCTGCTATGAGTTTGTTCAAGTTGCGGGTTTCCTTAGCTAATATCCGGTCACAGATCAAAATGGAGAAAATCTCTTCTTTGGCCAATGATTTAAGGAGTAAGTCTTTGGAAGACTTAATGATCAAAATTGGATATGATCCCTCCAATACCAGAGTTTTAGAAGAGGTGATTAAAAAGAAAAATTATGACATAGAAGCATTGATGAAGAAACTAAAAATGCCAGCTATAGAGGACCCTTTGGCCAAAGAAATTGAAGAGACAGAGTCCCACTGAATCAGACCTGATTAAGCTCATCATGGAGCATAATTCTGAGGTAACGTAGATGGAATCAGAGATGGAAAAGACGTTAGAGGAAAAATAGAAAGCTCCCAAATTTTCATTAGTTCCTTTCAAGGCTATACCCCTTACATCCATTCCTACAACCACACCTTCTACGGAAAGTGAAATATATGGACTTGAAAAACTACCAAAGCAATGCAGAATATGTCAATCTAGATAGAAGAAATAAAGAAGCTTCAGGACCAAGTGAAATTGTTGAAGGATCAGAAGTCCGAGAGTGAGAGATCACATGTAGCTGAAGCCCAAACGGCATAGAATTTAATAGAAATGTAGCATAAGTCTAAGAGGGATTCATCTATTGTGAATACCTTGGGCCAAGTAAAACAAATAATTTGGATAGATATGATTGAGTCCATCAATGAAATCTAGCCCTCCATATACATCATACTTGTGCAAAAAGAATTGATACAGAAATTCAATGATGCCATCAAAACTATCAAAGAAGATGTTGGATACATGTGAACCACTGCCAACATAATTATCCAGTTCTTAAATTCAAATAACATGTATGAGCTACATGACTTGGTAGTTGAGGACATGACAGAGACAATTTTGGAGGAAAAGAAGCTTCTTACAAAGAGAAACCTTATTGTACAACTGGAGGAAAAATGTCATAACTTAGAGATAGTTGTAAACATATTTTTCAGTAGGATAGAACCTTTAAGTCAAAAAGGTATGCCTTCCCTGTTTGTCATAAATGAAAAACTGGTTACCAGAGAGGATTATGTAAAAAAGCTGAATGAAATTGCATGGGCCACAACTAAGTTTTCAAATATCAAAGGCACTATGACAAGGAAAGCGTTCTTGGAGGAATTGGCTCATGACCTTTTCATTCAGCACAAGATAAACATCATTTTTGTGGTAAACCCAACTTTTGATAAGTATACTGAAGTGGATGAAATATACAGGAAGGTCATCAAATTAACTATCCCAGATGAAGATCGATGGGATAAGTTAACTGAGTTCCAAAAGTAAAAATAAATAAGGAACACTCATCTCCAGCCAGCTCATAGGACAACACATCAACCAATATTATAGCCAGTGCAACCTACAAATAGGCTTACACAACAAATAATTCTTTGAAAGCAGTGCTAGAATTCCAGATCACCCACATTGAGCCTATTTTTTGTCATAGTTAGAGTTTATTGTTAGATTTAGGCTAATAATACATTGTCTGCTGAGACAACATTTATTGTAATCAATTTTGAAATATTTATTATAAATACTTCATTGTTTGAAGTATTAGAGGTTGATTTCTAAACATATTTTTCCTACTGCGCAATTTTAAATTCAAATTTTTTGTTGGAGCATCAATAATACAAAGGCTTCTTTCAGGATTCATGTGCTGTAATTACTGGTGAAGTGTTCCTACTGTTTCTGTGTTTTCAACTCTTATTTACTTTCTCTGTTTATTCGAATTATTAATTGTAAACTAGAAAGTGTGATGAATAGGACATGTTATTTAAAACACCTTATTCTAGCTGCTTTTACAATTTAAATGTTTTCTACTTGAAGTCAGATTGAAAATTACTTAAATTCTTTTCATTCTCAACTAAAATTCACTTTTCTGCCATATCTATTATTCATTTAAAAATATTAAAGGAACTAGTGAATACAACCTAGATTTCCCTCTTATAACTATTTTAAAAATTGATGCAAAATCTAGTTGTATGTTTTGACTTCATTTCCCAATAGGAATATAAATATTTAATCAACCAAATTAATCAAAATCAAACAATCACCAAGTACAGTCATAAGTAGCCTAATATATAATAAAAAAAAATTAAATATTAAAGAGAGATCCCTCTCTGAAGCTGGCAAGGCTAGATCCCAGCTTCAAAAATGGTTTTTATGTTGTCCTCTATTTTTATTCTACCAATATTAAAAGTTGCAGAACAATAACATAGTGGCGACCATACTGGGACGAATTGAAAAAATTGTAAATTATTTCGAATTCATAACCCTGGTTAACAAATTGTATGATAGGAATACTTCAAGATTGGTTTTATTTTCAATAGTGTAAATAGTAAGTGTGTGTGTGTGTGCATTTAGATCATAACTCTGGCTCCTAAAAGAGCTTATACTAGATCTCATCTTGATCCAAAGCCCACATAAATTGTAGATAACCCTAAGAAAATACTGAAAAGAAAGAGCTTAGCAGAAAGCCAAGGAAGTAGTAGTCCCCCTCATAGAGCATATTCACTCCCAAAAGACTGTAACTCTGCATGACATTGAGTTTGACTTACCCTTTGAACAAAACCTATTTAGAACTAAATCAACCAATTGGGCAGACCAAATAGTAGTAGACCAAGCTACATTAAGAAGAAATTCATCTAAACCCCATCTGTTCCTACTCATATATACCTTCAAATCCTCTAAGATTTTTACAAATTGCAGGGTTTAGTCTAAGTTTTAGACCTTTATTTTCATGAATCTTATGTCCACCAATCTGTAGAACTTTCTGCTCTCACTTCTTATCTATAATCATCCACCTCATCACAATATGTGCATCATAGATCAGCAAGTCCTACCCTTCTGTAAATCTACAACTACTCTGATACTTTCCCATAAATCATTAAGCCCAAATCCTTTTGTAGTTTTCACAACTACTATAGTACTTTCTCACCAAGAAACTCAAACCCCTTCTTCCTCCCAATCCTCAACTATAATCCAACCTTCATCTCCACAAAAACCCCAAGTTTCAGTGCATCTTTACCTTCCATTCAGCTTCCACCTTTCATCCAATAATCACATCATATTGTTCATCCTCATATCCCTATAATGGTAGCTAGATGTTCTCCCCTTTTCCTTCAAGGTCTTTTGGCAAACATGCCACGGGATTATGAAACAAGAATCCCTCAATTTTATGGAATTGGATCTATCTATGCCCAACAACATGTAGACATGATGAATGACAATTTTGACCTTCGGGAGCTAGATGAGGAGAGTGTAAAACTTAGGTTGTTTGCATAGAGTCTCACAGGAGAGGTGTGAAAATGGTTTAAATAATTACTTGTTTCTAGTATTAATGATTTACTCTGATTCCATAAAACATTCCTTTCTAGGTGGGAAATTAAGAATAACCCTCTTAAGATTTTATCTGAATATGAAATCATTAGAAGAGGACCAGGGGAATGTGTTCAAGTCTATTGTACTAGGTTTAATAGTGTATATAACGCAAGCCTTGCTAATATCAAACCACAACAAGGCTTAGCCTTAATCAAATTCCTAGATGGTTTTGAAGCAGACATGGCTTACCAGTTTAGGGAAAGAATTTCATCCACGCTAGAATAAATGCAAAGGGATGCAATGAGTTTAGAAGAAAAACTTTTAGCCAAGAGAGCTAGACTTAGGAATGAAAGGAGAGTGACCATAAAAGAGGAACCCTCTACTTCTTCCGTTGATGCTAAAATTGATTCATTAGTTAGAATAGTAGAAATAATGATGGAGAGGATTAATTTGAATGAGATGGTTGCACTTAGGGAAAACCAACCTCCACCTCAAAATCGAAATCAAAATCCTAGAAGAAATCCTCCCCAAATGAAACAAAGAGAGCAAAGAGGTCCTGATCAATAAATTAGACCTCCTTTTCAGGAGAACTATGTTGATGCAGATGATGAGGTAGTAGAAGAAGTAGAAGTTAATGAGATAAATCTAATGGGTATCAACGATGCTGAAAAATTGTTCCTTACTCATGAAGGACAAGAGATATTTCAATTATCCCAAACTGAACTTGATTATAAGGAATCTGATGACTATAAGCAGGGATTTGAAAATGTTATCATGGAATTCCATAGACAATACAATATTTGGAGTAATAAATCATTAGATGCTCCAAAAAAAAATGCTAATGAAAACCCTGTCAAGAAAGCTTCTGACACAACTCCGAAGAAAACTCCAGAAAATGTTGCTAAGAAAACTATTGATAATTATATCAAAAAGACAATTGACATTCCCGCTAAAACATTTGTTGAGAAATCCTCCTAAACTACTCAAACTGGCATTACCACAACTAGTCACCAAAAAGAACATGTGTCAAAATAAATTGTTGATAAATCTTAATTTCTGAACTTAAATAAATTTCAAACATAATTCGATATTGAAAATGAACTAGCAAAGCTGAAAATTCCTATCCCTTTGACTGAGTTAATGAATTAAAATTTGTATAGACCTCAAGTTATGAAAGCATTGAACATAGGAGAAAACAATGATACTTTCAATTTGAATGATGATCAACGTGAATTATTATTTGGTCCAGAGGTAGATATTAAACCACAAGAAGGAGGATTTCCTCCATTTTATGTTAGTCTTGATGTTCATGATAAAATTCTACAGAATGCTATGTTAGATTCAGGTACCTCACAAAATTTGATGCCAAAATCCATTATGGCAAAACTCAATCTTGACATTAGTAGGCCTTACAAAGATTTGTATTCATTTAATTCAAGCAAAGTAAGATGTTTAGGTCTCATTAAGGATCTATGTGTCACTTTAGCTGAAATCCAAGCTAAGAGTCTCATAATGGATATAGTAGTGGCCGATATTCCCCCAAAGTATGGAATGTTGTTGTCACGCTCTTGGGGAGAAAAATGACAAGGTACCCTACAAATGGACATGACTTATGCAACCATCCCAATGTTTGGTCAACAGAGAAGATTGTATAGGGAAACCTTAATGAAATATTTGATGAGTAGTCACGGTAAGTCACATAATTACCCCCTTTAGTCTATTCACTCTGATTTAGACTCCTTCATTTTGTATAATGATGGAGATATTGATGCTCAAGTTACCGGTGTTGACAAGGACATTTATGAAACACATGAAAATCAAACACAAATTGTACAACAAAACACTGAAACTGAACGTTTTTGGAATATGAGTTTTGATAGTTCTTGTAGTAGAGTAGGGTCAGGAGTAGGTGTGTGGTTCTCAAATTCAGGAAATAATCATGCAAAATGTCATTCATATAAATTGAATTTTCAATGTAGGAATAACATAGAATAATATGAAGCACATATTTAATAGGTGCTAAAAGAATTTATTTTCGTGGAGATTCCAAATTAATAATTAAACAAATTAAAGGAGAGTGTGCTGCAAAACATCCTGGATTGAGATCATACAGAAATGTTGTGCTTGATTTCTTACACACTTTTTTAGAATATAATCTTGCTGCGATACCCCGAAATCAGAATGTCTTAGCTAATGGTCTTGCTTTTTCAGCTAGCACATGCAAAATGCCTCATCCCAACAAACAATATACAGCTGAAGTTAAACATCGTCCAAGTGTACCAGAAAACATGAGGTATTGGCAAATATTTGGAAATGATAAACAGATAGAAAACTTTATGCAGTCCAAAGATGAGTATGAGTAAAATAACATAGACTTAGATTGCCATGTAGAAAATCAACTAGTTGTGCCTACAAATGTAGAATAATAATTTGATGAATTAGATGTAAATATTTTTGTAAATGAAGTTGTACATAAATTAAAAATACATGAAATTGATCCATAAAAAGAAGAATTTGAAGTACTTCAACTTAAAGATAATATTTTTCTTAGAGGTCTAGTTCCATTAGAAGAGATTTTTTATTTCAATGATGTAGAAAAAAAGCCAAAAATAGAGTCCATAGGGGCAGATGTAGAATAATGTAATATAGGTAGTGAACATAATCCTAAAATAATAAATTCTCAAAATAAATGCCTACTGTCAGAAAACAAGAATACATAGCTTTATTCAAAGAGTTTTTTTATGTCTTTTCTTGGAGCTATGAGGATCTTAATCATATGATACTAGTATCATACAAAAAAAAATCCCAGTCAAAGAAGATCATAAACCATTCAAACGAAAGCTCCGTAGAATAAATCATGTTATGGTGCCTTTGATTGAGAAAGAGGTCAAAAATATGTACGATGCTAAAATTATTTTCTCTCTCGGATACTCTAAATGGGTGTCTAATATAGTACCTAATAGGAAGAAAAATGGAGAAATCTGGTTATGTATTGATTTTAGAAATGTTAACAAGGTCTCCCAAAAAGACAACTACCCTTTGCCCAAAATGGATCATATATTACAAAATGTAGTAGTGTCTAGTAGGATATCCTTGTAAGATGGTTTCTCAGGTTATAAAGAGGTCCTAGCACATCCTAATGATCAACATAAAACAACTTTCACTACTCCATGGGGGACCTTCATGTATGTGAAGATGCCCTTTGGGTTAATGAATGCTTGAGCCACATTTGAAAGAGCAATGGATATTGCCTTGCTGATGAAATTGGCCATTTTGTTTTGATTTATCTTGATGAAAATATTGTATATTCAAAAACTGATAAGGAACATTTGAGGCATCTAAGAAGAGTGTTTGAAAAGTGAAGAAGGTTTGGTATCTCATTAAATCATAAGAAAACATTGTTTGGCCTTGAGGAAGGTAAGATTCTTGGTCATATTATTTCAAAATATGGAATTAGGATTGATCGTAGTAGGATTGAAGCAATATTAAAAATCAATCACCCTAGAAACATCAAAGAGCTTCAGTATTTTATTGACAAAAATAATTTCCTAAGGAGATTCATTCCTAATCTTGCAGAGCTTCTTAGAAATATAACAAATATTCTTAAAACGAATTCAGAAATTAGATGGATTATCGAGGCTAGACAATCCTTTGATTTAGTTAAAAAGGCATTAAAAAAAGCACCAGTGTTGATTAGTCCATATTTTACTAAAGATTATATTATCCTTTCTTTTGATTATGAAACATTGTTGTAGTTCTTTTGTTGCAGAAAAATGAGGAAGGATTTGAACAACCTATTGCACTTTTTAGTAAGGTTATAAGAGATGCATATTTGAGGTATAATATCATCGAAAAATGGGCCTTTTCATTGGTTAAAGAAACATAAGATTTTAGAGTATATATTTTGCATTCACAAATTATTGCATATGTAACTAATTCAGTTGTCAAAGATATTTTGACACAAAATAGACGAGATGGAAAACGAGGAAAATGGATTGTTGTCATCCTTGAGTATCACTTAGAAATCAAACCAACCAAGTTGATCAAAGGAGAAGGATTGGCCAAAATGATGGTATATTCTAATTTCCATGCATTAGACATCAACGTTGTTGCTACATTAGATGATCAAGAGGAACAGGCGACTCCATAGATTGATGAAGCATTTTTGAACTCACCCTAGTATGCAGACTTGTTCTATGTTTTATTCAATTTAAATGATCCTCATGGTCTAACAAAAATAAAGGAAAATTTTATAAAATTAAAACAACTTAAGTTTTTCATCTTATAAAAGGTTTTATATTCGAAAGATGTTGGTGCCATTTTACTTAGGTTCTTGTTGAATGATGATGCAAAGAAAATCATGCAGGAGTTCCATGAAGGTGATTGTGGTGGCCATCTCTATTGGAAAACCACTGCCAATAAAATCCTCACGGTTGGTTTTTACTGGCCTAAACTTTTCCATGGCATTCATAAGAAGGTAACTTCATGCCATGAATTGCATACTTTTGAAGGAAAAATAAAGCTCTTACCCTTTCCATTAAAACCTATTTCAGTTAAGAGCCCTTTTTAGCAGTGGGGACTGGATTTCATTGGTGAAATTCATCCTTCCTCCTCTGGCCAACATAAGTTGATTCTCACATCCACAGATTACTTTACTAAATTGATAGAGGCCACCTCTTCCAAATCTTCTACTGATGCTTTCATTATTAAATTTCTTGAGACCAATATCCTTTCTAGATTTGGTTTTCATAGAAAACTTATTACTGATAATGCAACAGCCTATAAATCCAAGAAAATAATTGAATTTTGTAATAAATACCACATTACATTGGGAGATTCAACAACTTATTACCGCCAGGGTAATGGGTTGGTTGAATCCTCAAATAGAAGTCTGGGAAATATGATTAAAACATTGTTGGAAGACAACAAGAAACCTTGGCAGAACAATTTGGTTAATGCTCTTTGGGATGACAGAATTACTACAAAGAAGTCAATTGGTATGTCACCATACCAATTGGTCTATGGAATGGATGCTATGTTTCCATCATCTTTAGGAATACCAGTCATGAGGATAATACAAGAAATAGAGGTTGAGACAAATGACATACAAAGAAGAACCAATCAAACCATTCAGTTGCAGCAGTCAAGGCAGGAGGTCTACAAAAAAACTCAAGTAATTCAGGAAAATCTCAAAAAAAAATTGACATAAGGACTAAATAAGATGACTTCAACATTGGAGATAAAGTTCTAAGGTGGGATTGTATGAGAGAAGACAAAGGTAAAAATGGTAAATTTGATAACCTTTGGAAAGGGAAATACATTATTTATGCTTTCAGGGGAAATAATGCATTCTTCCTTAAGGACCTAGATGGAGCAGAGTTACCTGGTGGTCCTATCAGTGGCAGGATGCTGAAGCACTACTTTTCTTAGCATAAATATTTTTTCTAACATCACTGTAAATATCACAGTCTATATTGATTTGATTAGATGACTTGATGATTGGTGATGAAGCCCACAGAGAAGGCCCTAAGCTTGATTAACAAGCTATCATAAGTACCTTAATAGAAAAAGAAATCAGATGCAAAAATTACAAACATTGGATAATCAAGGCTACTGATCATATGATCTTGACACTTCACATGGAGAAGTGCCATTCCCAGCTGGAGCCACTGTTATAGTCCAATATTTTATAGGATCTCAAGGTGATTGAGTATGTCATATTTGTAATTTTACATTGTAAATAATTTTCAATTTGCAAATTATTTCCAATATATATATATAATAAAATCAAAAGAGGGTATGTCAAAAAAAAAAAAAATATGAATAAAAAGACAAAAAGACAGAAAATTTAAAAAAAAGAATAAAAAGAGAATAAAACCCCACAAAATAAAAATAGAAATAATATTGGAAGTGTTAAAAATTTAAATGCCACTGATGTTAAATTAGTTTCTTTTCTGTTAAAATCCAATAAAATTGTGTATAGCTTGTCTTAAAATAGCAGAATGAATAGATTTTCATTTGAATCATACAATTTAATCATGATGGAACAATTGTGAATTTTATGTTAATTAGGTTAGTGAATAAAGATTTGTCAAACAATTTAATCTTGACAAATCCATATTTAGGTAGAAAATGATATTGATTAAACAATATAATCTGAATCAATAAGAGGAATAAGTGATAGAGTAGGTTAGATTGTTATAAAAAAGGATATGTGGGTTTGCTAGCTTAAATGCACCCTAAGGAAAGAAGATGAAAAAATGTTAGCTGAGAAAAAGAATTGAAAGTGAAAGCGTAAGTAGAAATTGCATTGTGGCTTTGAAAAGCATGAAAATTTTTACCCTGAGTTTAAATTTCAAATTTATATTTCGTGCACAGGAGAAGGAAAAGGAATAAAAGTTTTATCCTTAGTCTAAAAGGTTCTCCATATGAAAACAAAATTTAACGCATTATCCCATTATCCTAATTTTTCACATTTATTGAACCTTCCACTACCCGAAAAAACATCCCATCGATGCACAATAACTCACCTCCATATGTCCCATCATCTGATCCCCCGCTCCTCCATCCAACGACCTTTATCATTTTTCGGCCCCCCCTCTCCATCTAAACTTTTCTTTAATCGATCTGAAAATCGCTTTTTTGTGTTTTGAGCCCATGCTAACGTGGCACCCTCTCATCATTTCACACCCTCCCCTACTGAAACAATTTACCACTTTTCACCCCCTTCGGAAAGTAGCTTCCCCGCTATATTAAAAATCGCCATTCCACATGTAAAGCACACGCCATATCACGCCACCTAGATCATACCATTTCCAATTAAATGCCTTTCGCAGTAATATAGTTGTTGATGAATTTAATTCATCACTAACCATTAATCCAACGGGTCCACGCCACTCTCAATGAGAAAACAATCAAACTGTGTATAAATCCATGTCTGATAAACTTTTAATCCTTTACCTTACCATTTTATCTACTCTGTACATGTTTGCTGCAGGTTGGTATAACACAAGAACAACTAGTATAATCATTGTCAAAGTACTCTCTGCAACTATTGCCACTTCTTCCTAATTGCAGAGCTTTTACTCAGTCCTGGCCACCATTTGTCTGGCAGAAACCCTCATCCACCATCGTACTTGATCCACCAATGCATCCTAGGAAGAAGGGACAGGAAGAACCTGTAAGTCCACTGCTCCATCCCCAATTTTACCTTGATCATATACCTTTGGTGCACAGGTGTTACAAAATCCATGAAACCCTGTGTGATTTTGAGTTATTCGAAATGTACTTCTAGCATGATAATAAATTTATTGACAAGTCTGATGACATTGGACTGTGGGAATCCAATTCAACCCAATATATCTTACCCCACACCCACAGTTCCCATGAATTCATTAGGAAATGAAAATATTCTTATTTTCCTAGCCAGAGAGTTATTATTTCCCCTACATGAGAGATTTTATTCACCATAACTGATCAAGCCATAAACCAAATGATGGAGGCCCCTATCACAGAAAATGCAACTCCTTTCTCTCAGGAAGCACTCACTGAATTATATCAGAAGATGGATTTTTCAAAAAGGGATAAAACCCTTGAGATTTTTTTGGCTCAAGATGACCAAATACCCACAAATAATCCTCCCTATCCATCCTCCATTTTCCCTAATAGAGCCAAGAAAATCATTACATTCATCTCATACCTCCTTGGTTATTAATTAGATCAATGGGTATATGAGGCCATTATAGGATTCCTTTCCATTTTCTCCACAGATTCTATGCCTTCCTATTATAGGTCAATTTGGGCACCATTCCCAATGACCTGGTTAACTAGACATCATCTCCAGGACCAACGAGTAGGGTCTATCATCCCCTATCATTTCATTTGTTATATGCCCTAAGACAAAGAATAAGATAAATAATTCAAGACTTTCATCTGCAAAGGTTTCCAACATTTTAAGTTTATAATACATCATATGAGAGCTCATCAACGTTGCCTCTAAAGGGACTAAGTGCGTTGCATATGACGGTATCCCCATGCAAGGCTTCTCTGCAAAACACTTCCCGACATCCAAAGGTGTGCTGGTTACATTAGGAGCAAAATTCTCATTGTTCTGGAATCTCCACTTGGCCAGTGCCTTCTAGAAGAGTTCACATGTGTAAAAATTTGAATCCATGTGTCCATTTTACATCTACAAGATTGGGAACAGGTCTTGCCTATTATTGGAAAGTCATTGATTTTAAAACTACCTTCAACTCCTCTATAAATTGAGCACAGATCTTAGTGTTTGGTAAGGAAGAATTTGTGTAGAGAAATGTTGGTAGAATTTCAATTGAGGAGTTGATTTTAGTGACATATTTCTAGAGATATCTGCATTGTGATGAGGTTGGGATGTTGCTGGAGATGGTGACACTAAATCAATCACTAGGTTGTAACCTACCCTTCTATCATTAATAAATATTACTGCTTATGTTTCCCTATATGCATCTGTATAAGCTTTGATTTTCCATATCATGATTTCCTTTCTGATGTATATGGTTTATGATTTATTGGTTTAGTTAAATAACTTGAATAGACATCTATATTATTTTTATCTCTTATTGTTTAGTGTTCATTCCTGTAGGAAATATTTTGCACAGCCGGCTGGAATTTGAAGCTACAGCAAAAGCGACAGAAGGAGACTTTGGAAGCGGTTGGACTCCAAAATAAATTCTTATTTCATTTTGTGTCTCTTTACAGTTATGAAATATAGTTTTAAAGTCTTTGACCCGTTTTTCTAGATTAGCACCTGTCTAGGGAAGAATGATTTATCTGTAATTCATAATTCTGCATAACAAATTGGCGACTCCACTGGGGATATTACTCTTTATCCTAGGTGTTTTAGCCTCTAATTTTCTCTGTTTATTCACCCAGTAGTTATTAATCACAAAGATTAAGCTTTTTGAAATCCAAACTTGCATTAGAAGTGTGTTAGACAGCTGTTTTTTCCATTGTACACTACACCCAATGCACTCTTGGATAGGACACAGTGCTTTGCATAGCACTGTCTCCCTTTCAAGCTTGCGTTGCAAAGCACTGTCTCTCTTTATAGACTGCGTTGCCTCTTGAAACCATCCAAATTCCTTTGAATTTGTCATTGCGGTTTGTTTCAGTTTGTTTTCTATTGTGTTTTGAAAAGCCTGAGCCTCATATTGACCAGTGAACTTATCTACCTCTTCCTCCTTTGAAAGATTTTTTTTTTCAACGTTTGTTTAAAGCGTTTTTCTTTATCATTGATGAATTGATTTCAAAGTACTTTCATTGTCGCATTAGATCCATTTTCTTTTGAAAAAGGAAATTTTCATAAATTCTTCGTCTCCTAATAGGAGAAATTGTTTTTTAATTCCTCATTTTTCCTTCAAAAGAGAAATTGTTGTTTATATTATTCATTTCTCAAAATTAAAAGGCATTTGTTTTTATTGATTTAGTGCACTTAGTTTCTTTTCTGCATTCATAACATTAAAGGACTAAAAAGAAAAACCTTCATTTGCATGTAGTGGTTTGTATGTTTTCCAAAAGGAACAATTAGGAAATATGCATTTAGTTTGTGTTTATTTATTTGTTTTCTCTCAAATTCATTGCTCTTTCCCTCTAGTAGCTAGGATTTTCATTGAAAAACTAAAAGTGAAAGATTTCTTATCATTCTTAGTTTTCATTTTAGGAATTTCAAATGCATCATCGTGGTGAACCTTTGAAAGGAAAATTGTTAAACAAGATCAACATAAAATTTATCTCAATTTACCTAACAAATCATTGGAACCATAACGATAAAATTTACAAGGTCTAGGCTAGAGACATGTTCCGACATCGTAAAACATAGCAACTGTCGTTAAATTCTCTGGACTACATTCCAAGTGTGATACCTCCCTCCACGTAAGTAAGTATATCATAGCTTCTCCACATACTTTCAGGTATATCGAGCGGTGTTATAGTACGAAAAGTATAATGGGTTGTTCTCACTGTGTGGTTTCGCATCAGACATCACTAATACGGACTTCGGCCTCCACGTACCTTCTAGTATATTTGGGAGGAAAAATTTTAGGTGCTATCCTTCCATATTGAACTGAGTCAGCCACCTTGTAAATTGTGATACATCGAACACAGCATTTGGGGAGATTGTCTGCCCGTACTTCTTGGTTCGCTAGGAGGTATTCTTCAGTTCACAGTTTCTTAGTAAACCTTTTTGCCTAGCATTACCCTTTTATTTTGTTTATTTTTTTTTGGTTAAAATAAATCAGTAATCATGGAATAAAAAAATACTTTCCCCCGTTGTTTGCATAGACTAGCATTAAAACCACCTTTACCACCAAAAGTTACTTCTCGTAGGCGAAGGAGATCACGCTCTGCCGAATAAAGTATAATTCGTACATCTGGTGAAACATCATCTTCCCATAAACCAAAGTTAGCTCAAGTTGTTTCTACACATCTTGGTTTATCTACTGTTGTCTAAACGGAGTCTTCACAGCTACCTATGGTCACAATCCATCCAATTAGTGAGACCATACCTCCTACACCCGACGTTGTTCAACCAGAAATTGATCCAAATCCTATCTTTTGTTTGCCAAAAAATCTGAATTCTGAAGTCGTTTAACTGAAAGTTGTTCCTGCCTTGGTCATCCCACAAATATTTGTAGCCATTGAGTCTCCCAAATCACACAATCAACCATCTGAAATATACTTTGGCCCTGATGGTGAAATACTTCCACCTGGTTTAATTGCAATTGAATAAATATGACAATATGAGACACCTTTAACTCCAACCCATTTTTGGGAGGACCTATACCTGTACAAGTCTTTTCCTCAATTGTCACCATCTACTTTTGTTGATCTTGTTCCTATTCAAACTCTCGTCGATTCAAAAGGGTATACATTTGGTCAAGTAACCATGCTTGAATCAACACCTTCAGTTGGGCCATCTATTCTAATTACCTCAGTACCTACCCTCGCTACCCCGTCGATGTTCACAACTTCACCATAGTTATATTTTCATGGTGGCCCTATGGTCCCATTAGGTTACAAATCATTATCTGGAATTTTCTCTGGTGCATCTTCAAACCCATAGACTTTACGAATGTCATTATCTGGTATTCTAACTGGTAATCCTATAGTAAGTACTTAACTTTTTGATTCTTTATTCACATCTTCAGTGCAATATCAAGTTGGTCCCATCAATTATTTTCCTTGGTGGCCGGTGATTTCACATAAATTACCCTCTGAAATTCCGAAATTCAATGAAAACCCTGGAGAAGACCCGTCAACACATGTTATAACTTATCATTTGTGATTCTCATCAAAATCCTTAAATGATAACTTCGTTAGACTACATCGTTTCCAGAGCACACTCACTAGTCCAACTGCGCAATGAGGATAGTTATTTTTTCTTGTGTCAACCTCGTTAAAAAATTAAACAAGTGCCGATCAGGATAGTTCTTTTTTTATTGTTTCAACCTCATAAAAAAATGAAACAAGTGCCTATGAGGATGGTTCTTTTACAATGTCACCCTTGTTTAAAAATAAGAAACAGGTTATGAGGATAGTTCTTTTACTGAGTCAACCTCGTTAACAAAAGAAACAGGCTATGAGGAAATTTCTTTTTATTGTGTCAACCTCATTAAAAAATGAAACATATGATGAGAATAGTTCTTTTCATGTGTCAAGCTCTTTAAAAAATGAAACAAATCCTCTCCAAATGAACCTTCATTCCATCTAGCTATCAGTAACCAGTAATCTACTTAGGTGAATGAAATGAAGCTTGGGGGGCATCTTCACTTGCAGGGGGAATTCGACATGAGCTCTTATAGGGGAATTCAAAATATTCTTACCAATTTCACCCAATTAGCAGCTGAAGTTCGGGGGCAAAAACAGGTTCAGAGCTCCAAAATACAAATGGTAACTATGGAATGGTAAAAATTAATAGTAAAACTACTTTTAATATTCATTTAATTATTTGTGAATTAAATTTATTGCTATGACTGTTGTTTTATTATGGTTTTTATCATGAAACAGGTATTTTTAATCCATTTGATGTTGTTCTGAAAAGGTCTCACAACTAATGAATAGATTAGTCGTGCATATTTATTTCAAGAATGATTTGACCACAAAGCATACTTTTTCTCCTTATTTTTCGAGCTTTATTAAAAACGAAAAAGGATTTGAAGTGAAATTTTATCTCTTTTTTGAGCTTCGATAATAGCAAAAAATGAATCCCTGTATTCTTCTTTCAACTCTTTTCAGACTCCGATAACGTGAAAAGATTTCCAAGCACTTGTCTTTTCGAGCTCGTAAAAGTAAATGAATTGATATCTACTGAGTATAAGTTTAACTCTTTTCCAGACTGAGATAGATTATTTACAAAAAAGGAATACCTTGGTCGAACATGACTAAATAGGTTCTCTCAGATATTATTTTACACTTTTTTGGATTTGAGCAACAACTTTACGAAAAAGTACTTATGGTGTTTTCTTTCATCATCTTTTTCAAGCTCTCTAAATATGAAAAAGGACTGGGCTTTCACTCTCGTTAAGCTCATTAAAACATAAAATAGCGATGAGCTTGTTAATCATGGCAAGAATCGAGTTTCATTCATCACTAGACTCGTTAAATTATTCAATAGTGATACTTTATTCTCACGAAGGGTTGAATTATAGATTCAAGCAAATGTTATCCTCCTCAATATTGTTAAAAAAATAAAGAGGTACTCGGTCGACAAATGACCAGGGGAAAATTTGGGGAAAAGTGAGCGAGAATTCTTTATGGTAGAAAGTCCACTCTTGAACATGACACTTCCTTCACTCCATTTCCGTGACTGTTTGGGTTGGGTAATCTTCTTAACGGTTCATTCATACATATGGTTCATCATACCTTCACTTTATTTTTGGGTCAATGATGCCAATTCATCTCAATGTCATCGATATGTTCAAGAGAAGTCATTTAGTGAATACTCATCCTTCTGCAATACTCATAAACCTTCATTTTCATGATCGTCATCCCTGAAAATTACTATATCAATTCATACCTTTGTCTCTAAAATCAATGACTCTTGTTTCGCAATAAGGTGACTTCTTGTTGACAACAAATCAATATCCAGGAAGTTCACCTAGAAACATCATATTCCAGTACCATGAGGCTTTTTATAGCATAAAAAAGATCCTCACTTTTGGACCTTTGACCGAAAGATTTTGTTTGGAATTCGACATCAAATCATCTATTTATGCCTTATGAAATGTACTATAGTACCTTGAGGGCCATTGACATTAATCATGGTTCTCTCGCATTTTTTAACATCTCACATCATTGGTTGGTAATCAAACGATGTCTTTTCATGCTCGACTACAAATCATGTATTAGCATGGATAGACTTGTACCCAAATGATTTGATGTGACAAATAAGAATACGTGGTCTAGTTCGACCATCTGAAAGGCATTAGGATCTCGTTATTATACACATCGCCTTATCGTTGACCTTTACATATAGATCATCGTACGAACATGGGCCTATATCTTTAGTGCTGTTCTGTGTAGGAAACTTTGTTCTAATGTAGATGACTTTTCTTTGGGTATGTACATGTTATTGCATTGTTTATGTCTTGAATCTTGAACACTTAAAGATACCTACCTAAAACAATTATGATCAAGGGGATATATCATGATACAATATATTGTAATATGGACCTGAAAATTTGTCACCCCCTACACTTCATCTCCATTTATCACAATGTAAAGCATCTCAATAAAAATATTTTTTATTATTATTCAACTTCATGCTTTGAGGAAATTTTATAGGTAAATTTGGACACCATTCCTAATGACCTGGTTAATTGGGCATCATCTCCAAAACCAATGAATAAGGGTCTATCATTCCCTATCATTTTATTTGTTACATGCCCTAAGACAAAGAACAAGACAAATCATACATGACTTTCATCTAGAAAGGTTTCCAAGAATTTAAGTTTATAATATATCATATGAGAGATCATCAACGCTACCTCTAAAGGGACCAAGTGTGTTGCATATGTAGGTAGCCCCATTCAAGGCTGCTCTACAAAGCACTTCTCGACACTCACAGGTGCATTTGTCACATTGGGAGCGAAATTCTCATTGTTCCGGAATCTCCACTTGGCCAGTGCCTTCTCGAAGAGTTCGCATGTGTCAAACTTCAAATCCATGTGTCCATTTGACATATACAAGATTGGGAACATGTCTTGCCTATTATTGGAAAGTCATTGATTGTAAAACTGTGACATCTCTAAATTGAGCACAGATCTTAGTGTTTGATAAGGAAGAATTTGTGTAGAGAAATGTTGGTGGAATTTTAATTGAGGATTTGATTTGAGTGACATATTTTTAGAGATATTTGCATTGTGATGAGACTGGGATGCTGCTGGAGATGGTGACACTAAATCAATCACTGGGTTGTAACCTCCCCTTCTATCATTAATAAACATAACTACTTATTTTTCCCTATATGCATCTGTATAAGCTTTGATTTTCCATATCATGATTTCTTATTTGATTTATATGGTCTATGATTTATTGGTTTAGCTAAATAGCTTGAATAGACACCTGTATTATTGCTATCTCTTGTTGTTTAGTGTTCATTCTTGCAGGAAATATTTTGCACAGCTGGATGGAATTTGAAGCTACATCAAAAGTGATAGAAGGAGACTTTGGAAGTGCTTGGATTCCAAGTAAGCTTCTTATTTCCTTTTGTGTGTCTGTTTATAGTTAAGAAAGATAGTCATAGAGTCTTTGAACTGCTATTCTAGATTAGCACCTATATTCCTCCCCATGAGGATTTTTTCTCTAGAATACACCAGACAAATGATCAATGCTGATGAGGTCCATTTTTTGTCTGCCAAGAAGAAATCTCAATTTAGGATCAAAACACAAATAGGACCCTTCATCTGTAAATACATGACAACATGGGAGGAAGCAGAAAAATTGCTGAAATAAATGCAATTCAGCCTCAATTTTACATGGTCATATGATCCATTAGGTACCATCTCCAAGCTAAGGGTAGAGAACAAATCTACACCTTACATTCATACCAACAGCACGTAGATTGAGAGGTACATGAACCAACTAGAATGGAATGAAAATGGAATGAGAACACTTCACAAGAGGCCGAGAAACAATTTGTTTCACTTCAACATCATAGACTCTGCCCCATAGAAGAAAGCAGAAAGGATCAAAGAAGAAGAATCAATCTTCAATGACCGATATCTAAAGAAAGAATTGAAAATCATGTACAAGAAGAGGACTAAGCTCAATCCCAAAGTAAATCCAAGCAAGGATTTAGAGCAAGAATTCATTATCATCATCAAAGAGATACCTACTTCCTCACAATTATGTGGTCGACCCAAACTCTCTCTTACCACATCGATAGCTTCACAAGATCAACAACAAGCAATTCAAAGCAATACAATTGTTATATGGGGAGAAAGAGAAGAGAAATTTTTTTACATTTAGGGAGATTAAATTGAAGAATGAAGTTTGAAGACCACTACATATAAATTGAAGAATTAAGTTCTAGAAGAAGACTTCCAACTCTTAGAGTAGACTATTGTCAATCTTTGACTCTGAGAAAGGCAAAATGCAGATGGCCTTTCTCCAAGAAAAAATTCCATAGCCCAAGACAACAACAAATTATAAAAATACTACATTTGAATTTGATGTTAACTACATACATCCCATTGATCAAATGGAGATGCACAAATATACCGATGAAATGATTTCATCTACACTCACTAGCACTGCTATGAGTTTGTCCAACTTGCAGGTTTCCTTAGCTAATATTGAGTCATATATCAAAATGGAGAAAATCTCTTCTTTGTCCAAGGATTCAAGGATTGAGTCTTTAGAAGACTTAGTGAGAATAATTATATACGATCCCTCTAATATCAGAGCTGCAAAAAAGGTGATTAAAAAGAAAAGTGTTGACATAGTAGAATTGAGGAAGCAACTAAAAATACTAGCTATAGAGGACCCTTTGGCCAAATAAATTGAAGAGACATAGTACCAGAAATCAAACATGATGAAGCTCATCATGGAGCATAATTTTCAGCTAAGACATATGGAATCAGAGATGGAAAACATGTTAAAGGAAAAAGGGAAAGTTGCCAAACTTTCATTGGTTCCTTTGGAGGTTGTACCCCCCTCATCCATTCCTACAACCACATCTTCTACAATAAGTACAACAGAGGGAGCTGGAAAACTCACCAAAGCAGTGCAAAATATGTCAATCTAGACAGAATAAATAAAGAAGATTTAGGACCAAGTGAAATTGTTGCAAGATCAAAATTCCAGGAGTGACAACTCACATGCAGCTAAAGCCAAGAGAGAACAGAAGTTAATAGAAAGGTTGAAGAAGTTTGAGATGGAGTCATCTAATGGGAATACCTTGGGCCAAGTCAAACAAATAATTTGGACATGTATCATTAAGTCCGTCAATGAAATATAGCCCTACATACAGATCATATTTTAGCATAAAGAATTGATAGAGAAAGCCAATGATGCCATAAAAACTATCAAAGAAGACATTGGAGACATGCCAACCACTGCCAACAAAATTATCAAGTTCTTAAATTCAAAGAACATGCATGAGCTGGATGAATTGGGAATTTAGGATAGGATAGGGACAATTTTGTAGGTAAAGAAGGTTCTTACAAATAGAAACCTTATTGTATAGTTGGAGGAAAAATGTCGTAGCTTAGAGATACTGTAAACAGACTTTTCAGTAGGATATAACCTTTAACTTAGAAAGGTCTTCCTTACCTATTTGTAATAAATGTAAAACTAATTCAGAGAGGATTATTTTAAAAAGCTGAATGAAATTTCTAGGGACACAGGTTATTTTTTAAATATCAGAAGCACTATGACAGGGAAAGCATTCTTTGAGGAATTGGCTCATGACCTTTTCATCCAGCATGAGATAAACCATCTTTTTGTGGTAAAACCAACTTTTTCTAAGTATACCGAAGTGGATGAAATCTACAGGAAGGTCATCAAATTAACTATATTAGATGAATATCGATGGGATAAGTTAACTAAGTTCCAAGAGTAAAAAGTAACAAAAAACAATCATCTTTAGCCATCTCATAGGAAAACACATCAACCAACATTACAGCTAGCACAGCCTACAAATAGGCCTACACAACAACTAATTCATTGAAAGTAGTGCCAAAATGCCAGATCACCCACATCGAGCCTATTTTTTGTCACAATTAGAGTTTATTGTTAGATTTAGGCTAATAATACACTGTCTACTAAGACATCATTTATTGTAATCAATTTTGTAATATTTTAGTATAAATACTTCATTGTTTAAAGTATTAGAGGTTAATTTCTAAACATATTTTTCCTACTGTGCAATTTTAAATTCAAATTTTTATTGGAGCATCAATAATACAAAGACATCTTTCAGGATTCATGTGGTGTAATTACTAGTGAAGTGTTCCGACTATTTCTGTGTTTTCCATTGTTATTTCATTTCTCTATTTATCATAAATCTTAATTGTAAAACATAAAGTGGGATGAATAGAACATGTTATTTAAAACATCGTATTCTAGTTGCTTTTACAATTTAAAATTTTTCCACTTGAAGTCAGATTGAAAAATACTTAAATTATTTTCAGTCTCAACTGAAATTCACTTTTCTTCCATATCTATTATTCATTTAAAAATCTTAAGGAATCTAGTGAATACAACCCAGCTTGCCCTGTTATAACTCTTTTAAAAATTGATGCAAAATCCAGTTGTATGTTTTGACTCCATTGCCCAATAGGAATATAAATATTTAATCAACCAAATCAATTAAAATCAAACAACCACCAAGTAAAATCATAACTAACCTAATATATATTAAAAAAAAAGCTAAATATTAAAGAGTAATCCCTCTCTGAAGTTGGTAGGGCAAGATCCTGGCTTCCAAAATGGTTTTTATGTTGTCCTATATGTTTATTCTACCAATCTTAAAAACTACAAAACGATAACAGAGAAAAAATCCACTTGATTTATATTTAGCATATGATTCGAAGCACATTTATAGAAAATCAACTTTAACTTTGTAAATAATGACTTATAATTGTTCTAAAGACAATTAAGTAGAATGCACATAAATCATAGAGTATATGCATTGTGCCTTGAGAGACACCATGACCATTATACGTTCATAAATCCATTGGGTTAATATTATCTGGCAGGAAATATCACTAGTTTTAAAATCATTCAATTTTACTTGAAAACCATCTAAATTACTTTCAAATAAATTTTCATTAAATTTAATATGAAAACAATTTATTTCTTCATATAATTATTATTTTCTTTTATTTTAAATTACGTCTCTTAATATTCTATATATTTTAAAAATAATAAAAAACACAAACATGTAAAAATAGTTATAATTGAAAGAATATAACCCAATGAAGTATATCAAAACAAAATGATGAAATTTAATTAAGATCCAACACCATCCGTCCATGGGTTGTAGAAAAAATTTAAAAAATCATGTTGGTAAGCCTTTGTGTATCCAAATGACAGAAAGTTCAATCTCCCTGACATGTCTCACCAATAGAACCAAAAACAAATCCAATACCATCCACATATAAATAAACTATAAATATTTAATTATGATGAAAGTAATAATAAATTTCAAAATCACAATAAAAATAGTAAATTATTTCATAAATTAATAAATTATATCTAGTCACAATACAACTACATTCACTCTAAATAATAATAAAATAAATTTCTAAATAATAATAAAATAAAATAAAAAATTACATTAAAAATTATAAAGCATAGAAATTAAGAGTGTTATTGTAAAATGTTACACCACACATTAAATGAGATATGTATACTATATATTTAAGATTGGGTTACATTTATTGATAACTAAATTATAATTAAACAATTATATCATGAATAATAATAAATTAATAAATATTTTCAAGATAAGATAAATTCATAGGGGATCCATGGCCGTCTAGGGTTTCTGACAAACCCTGCAATGGCAAGAGTTCAAGGAAGAATATTCATTCTGAAACATCTCATCCCCTCTGGCGCTGGCACCACATTGTAGACAGTTTTTTCTTAATGAATATCCCAACGGGGGGGCATGGGGCCTCCCCCCATTGGCAACAGCGAGACCCAATCGCCTACAGTGACCACAAAGGATACTGCAAAGGCTTCACCTGACACAGCAGAACAACAACATGACAAAGCAGCACAACAATTTCATCAGGACAAACAGGAAGCTGAAGCATCACATCAAGGCGGGCAACAAGACTCCATGGAAAATACAAAGCCCCCAAAGGTGACCTCTGCCACTTGCAGACCGATTGCAGCAGAGCGACCGAAAATAGATCTACCAAGCCATCGTATTAATGCCCAAATCCAGTTTATGACGGACCATGCACTCATAGGGAAATCTATTGGCTTCTGGCCAACAGAGAAGGCCCTGTAGGGATGGATTGCTTCTAAATGGAAACCAAAAGGACATGTAACCCTACAGCTAGGGAAAAAAGGTTTCTTCAATGACATATTCAAATGCATAGAAGACATAAATAGAATCTTAGATGGCGACCCTTATTTCTTCAATTCAGCAGGTCTATATCTAAGAGATTGGATCGAAATATTCAATCCAGACAAAGAGGACTTCAGCTGGGCACCGGTATGGATCTGAATGTACTCTCTGCTACTAGAATACTGGGATGAATAATTTCTTAAGGACATAGGAAATGGCTTAGGCGAACTCACAAATATTGCAGAGGAAATGAAGCTTAGAAGGTACACCTCATATGCTTGAATCTGTGTCTATATGCATTTAGACAAAGCCCTCACGGACTCCGTAAGTATATATCATGATGATTTTGAATGGATATAGCCTATATATTATGAACATGTGCCCTTTAGATGCGTAAATTCCTCCTCCCAAATCCTTTCATTATGTGTCTCTTACCAGTAATAGCTTTGATATTCTCGCACAAGAATCCATGACTCCGATTCTCCTACCCTCCTAAACATGTTGATACTTCTACCTTGCCATCCACTTCTACCCCCTCCCCGTACACCCCCGTATGCTTCGAAGGCAACTATGAAGAGGCACCCTATCTCCACTCTCAACAAGGAAACCGATCCGGTCTTATGGTAGCCAAATAGAATGGATATAGATAGCTTATTACACGAACCTCTCCATCCAAATGACTCAATGCCGTAAAGCGGGGTCACCAAGTCATATGGAAGAGAACCGCAGAGCATTGAAATTGGGGGCTTGGATATCTTTGGTCTCTTTAACAAGCCTACAAGAAGAAAGAGTATGACAAAATATCGATACCGCCCAGAAAGTTTGGAGGTGATCCTTTCGAGTAATATCAAGAGAGAAATCTCTAGGTATACAAACTGCTACTACCGGGATGGGAAAAAATTCTCAAAGACACCAAGAAAAGGGGAAGAAAGACAGATCCGCAAAGAACCATCACCATTGGGGAAATGTTGGTGGAGTCCGGAAGATATTCCAAGTTAACAAAGTACTACGCAGGCCGCTACCCACTAGCAATCCATGAAGCTCACATCATGGAATTTAAGAGGTTTAAAAACCCTCATGAAGTACATAATGATCAAAAACATGATACATCATGAGAGATCTCAAATTTTCTTCATGCAAGAAACAAATGTAACAATAATACACTTGGCTCCATTCTCTCTAGATGCAGAGTTTGGCCAGGATTCCACTCCACCCAGCTGATGCCTCTGGGAGCCTCTGGGGAGGCTATCCATCGCATGTGGATACACAAAGCACGCGCTCACTAACATTCATGC
>JAXQQM020078742.1:0-15656 GCA_034641835.2 Pinus albicaulis
GGGGTATTATGATCCTTGGAGGAAACTCCCACAGCTAGAAGAGTTGACAGAGAAAATTGGATCGAGTACAAAGGTGTTGCAGGTGGGTTTTACCCTATACCAATTGTTATGGTGCATATATGATATGTATTACAGTTTATCTTATAATTTTGTTGAAGTATCATACAAAAATTTACATAGTGATATGAGAACCACTATCTAGAGTATACATTGATTTTGTACACATGGCTTTTCAGTGGCTTTTTAGGATATATCATTGGTGATGATCACATGATTATATAATGAACCATTAAGTTGAACTATGAAATTATTCCTCACAACACACACACACACACATATTGATGAATTAATAATTTTTCTCATATAATTTTTTAATCTATTTTGAAAAAAAAAAAATTATATATAATTATTTCTAAGAAGAACAAGAGAGAATTCCTTACCATATCTTCGTAAAACATATAATAGCAAGAAAATCAATCTATTGAAATTTCATTTCCAAACATATTTATGGAGTAAAATGAAGATTAAAAGGAGATATTCATGGATTTACCTATAACATCACCTCATAATTAAGAATGTAAATGTACAATATTGATGATACATAGGTTAGGAGAAAATTAATCTATTGAAATCTCATTTCCAAACATATTCATGGAGTAAAATGAGGATTAAAAAGAGATATTTATGAATTTACTTATAACATCACCTCATAAAAGTGTAAATGTACAATATTGATAAAATTTATTTATATATGATAAATAATAAACCTTTATCTCACATGTATCATATAATCTTATAAACAAACAATTGCACCATGGGTGCAAGGGAATGCCGGAAGGAGGAGATGTGAATCATTTTGTGCTATATGAGGGGTAAAATGTGTAATAACTGAAGGAGCTGAATATTTTGTTCGTTTGTGATGATATGGAATATTGGATTTTATTTTTAATAAAAATAATAATTATTAATTTAATATTATTTAATTTAATTAATTAATTTATTTTAATCTTTATTTTATTTTATTTCTATTTATTTATTTATTTTATTTTTATGTTTTAATTAAAAAATTTATTTTATTTGTATTTGTATTTTTAATTTAATTTAATTTTATTTCTATTTATTTATTTATTTATTTTATCGAAATAGTGCTGAGTATTATTGGGAGCTTCTTGTCAAAGGCTCAACCTATGGTCTCAACCATAGTCAATTTCATTTCCCTTTTACACAAATGGTTATAAAACCATGCACCCAAGGTATACTGCTTATGCGGGAGTGCTTTACCTTCACTATATGGTTATGAGCCCATACATATATAGTAAATCTACATATATCATTTAACCCGACATTCACCTTGTACTTATGGTCCACCAAGCTTTCGCCTTCAACTATGCAAATATATATATATATATATATATATATATATATAGATTGGCCTAACGCATATACCATTTCTTGAAATTTAATCATACCATTCAACTTCATAAGCCTCGATTGTGATTAACCCCGAACCCTATATAATATTACTCGGCCCCACATATATTTCATATGGGCACTAACTCCGCAAACGCATTGATATAGGCCTACCACCTTTATGTTTTCGATTTGAATTAAAATCACGGCACACAAATGGATGCTCGGGCCCACGTTCATATAAACACACCTTGCTTAAACGTCGAGCAGATCCAACGATCCATATGGCATCACTCCCCAAGCGTTAATTGGACGATCACTGAGAAATTTTGCGCTTTTTTTCTCACCGAGTGTTAATGCTTAGAAATAACGCGAAACTCGCGGTTTTTCAAATCCGCTTAGGGACACGTGGCATTTGCTTTGTGGTATCACATTTTTTATTTCAATACAACTTACCACTAGTGGACCTGCGGGAAAACCATAACCCATTCCCGAATACCACCTTTACTCTTTATGCATCGCGGTTCCGTTTCATCTCCACTTCGAGGTTCCACTTTAAAGTTTCAACGCCAATTAACTCTGGTTTCTTCCTTGTCCATAGAGATCAAGCTACGCCATCGATCATCCACTTAACAAAATAACGTTTGTTACTTCAAACAGGCGGGGAGTAAGCTTTAGGCAAATTCCACCATCCTTTAATAGACAGAGCGTGGTTATACTTGCTCTTCTAACAGGGCCTTATTCAATCTTTCTCAATTTCTTATGCAGAACGCACACACAATCCATCATTCACTGAGAATACCCTCCTTGGTGCCTTCTTCACCGGACTACGATGTGTTCATCAACAGTCGTGAACCCGATGTCCGTTTCTTCACCAGGCATCTTCACAACAGTCTTGTTTCCATAGGATTGCGAGTCTTTCTCGATAGCATAGAATTGCAGGCTGGACAATACATACCTTCACAAATCAAAGATGAAATTAAAGGAGCCTCTCTCATTATTACTATTTTCTCTCCAAATTATGCGCAATCACAAAGGTGCCTCCATTAACTACTCCTCGCGCTGCTTTGTAAGCCGACCATTTTTCCATTTTTTACCACTTTTGAGGAAGACACGCAATTGTGAAAGGATGCCCCAAAGCTGCCTGCAGATTGCGACGTCGCTTTCTAAACGTCGCAATAGCGACGCTTTGGGCATAGTGTCGCAATCATGACGTCTTTCTCCAAATGTTGCAATTGAAACACTTTGTCTAAGTGTCGCATTGTGACACTTTTCTAAACACTCCAGATAGCGATCGTTTTGGCTGGATTAAAAAAATTTGGGAAATTCTCCGACATTTGGTCAAAAGTAAAGAAATGAAGTGTCTAATTCCCCCCAACTGATCTATTGTGCACATGTTTTCCCATATGTCTCTACTTCTTGTTTTTCATTATGATGATGTGATGTTTTCTTCCTACATGGCTAACATGGCTAATGATGAGGGCATTGATGTATGTAAACTACTCTGTGTATCATGGATTGGAGAGATAGTTCATGAGTTGGGACTTTCCACTTTGGGAATGAACCACTTTATCTTATGTATCTCATGTATAGAGGAGAACTTTGGTCATCATATGGTTGCCACTTGGAGATTCATTGATGAGGGAGGGTATCTAACTTTTCAGTTGGAAGCCATTCTAGACATTCTAGAGAGGCAACTTTGGAGCTAGACATACATAACACATTGTGACATATGGGAAGGCCTTCCACATGAGGATGCCATTTGGACGGAGGATGTTTGTTGTAGCATCCACTTTTGCAGTTGCTTGCGGACAAGCAACATTTTGCCGGGGAGGACTATAATATTCCCAAATTTTCACCTGATATTTGGAATATTAGAGTTCTTAACTTTCTTAATGAATTAAGTAAATAAAAGGGTGGAGGGACCCATAATCCTCAATATGAATAAATATCCACTTTTTGTGTGTGAATGTGGATTAATTAAGACTAAATCTACATAATAAGGTAGTTGAGAAACTACTAATGTGAATGAAATTGGAGATCATCTCTCATTACTTGAGATAGATCATGGAGGTTGATACAGTCAACTAAGATCTTGAAGAGATCAAACAGAAGATCATGGAGCATTCATGATAAGATGATGGAGGAAGTTGTGTAATTAATTCACACATGATGGAAAGGGTGTACATTGCACCTAGACATGATGGATGACTTGGTCAAACAACGCAGTCCAATATGGAGGATCTTCTCCATAGGCACAACACAGTCTAGATGAGGGCCAAGGCATGGGAAGGCTCAAACATTATATAAAGAAGATGAAGGCAAGGATGAAGGCATGCTCGTGATTATTGATGTTGAGGATATTTTTAGATCTGGAATTTTCATGTGACATTCCATTGCTTTCTTGGGTTGTTTAGCAGAGATTGAAAGTGTTGTTTAGCACAGGGTGTTCCTGGTCATGAATCCCACCTCTTTCTTAGAGTAGCTCTAGAAAGAGTATTGTACTTCATTCCACATTAGGTATTGGTGCCACATATATTTCCCTAATTTCTGCAGAACATTCATATTCAAAAATTGTAGATTCCTGAAGATCAGTTTGGAAGGTGGAAGTCGTCTTTAGTACTTCAGCTGGAGAATTGGTGAAGGTTTATTCCTATCACCTTGGGCTTATAGATCATAATTCCCAGAGCTTCATATCAGATCTGGCATTAGGCCAAAAGTTATTGACCTCCTAGCAACAGTAATACCTTCAAGAATTACGTTGTCCATTTTGAAGATCCAAAAGGAGGAAGGAAGTTGCTAGCATTTCAGCTAGTAATCCTATGAGGGGTCATCCCCTCACCTTGCCATCAGTATTTACATTAGCCTGGAGTTTATTGCAGCATTTTTCAGCAGGTAGAAGGCCTCTCTTTCCCTCATAGCATAGTTTCTATAGGAATTTGTGTTGCAGCAGTTGTAATCATCATTGGAGGATTGAGAAACTAGATCTATAGCTTCTAGCTTGTAGATCTGAAGGAGGGATCAACCCTTCAAGCTTAGATATGATCTCGTGACATATTTCAGCCATCTATTTGTTAGATCTAGCTTTAGATCTGTAATTCCTAGCATATCACGGATCAAATCCTAGGAGGGTGATTTTCCAAAGTTGTAGATCTGGAAAATCCTTTCTAGGTTATCTTGGGAATCCATCACATTGGCCAGATCTTGAATCTTGGCATCATCTGAGCTCCAGATTTGAGTAGATATGCATTTTCATTTTCATCCTGTAGGAATATATTCATATTCTACTGAAGGGATAACGCAGTATTTGCTTCAGTGGCTCTCCAGTTACGTAGTGCCTATTATGGCATGTTTTCTAGGTGATTCTAGGCCATCTCTTTGGCTAGATCTCTTCATATTTTGTACATTGTGTAACTAAATCTTCTCCAATATAATAAAATGGCTCAGCTTCTCTGTAAATTATGATGTTGTCTTGAGATTTATTGTTTACTTAGTCATATTTGTATTGTGTTTAATTCATTACTAAATTTTCTTTTAGGATACTACATCACTCCACAAAAATTCTGCATCTTTTGTTAGCAATTGAAACAGTGGGTGTGCTATTTTAGAAAATTTCTCTATAAAGCATCTGTAATTAACCAGCACAACCAATAAATATATGTACCTGTGTGGGTGTTTTGGGTATTGGGAAGTGTAATATTACCTCTAATTTAGCCGGATCAACTCGAATTCTAGCAGCTGAGAGAAAATGTCCCAATACTACTCCTCCTTCCCTCATCATATGACATTTGACTGTACTCAAAGATACATGGGTCCGTTTACATCTTTTGAGTACTTTCTCCAAGTTTGCCAATACTTCCTCAAATGAGTTTCCATATGGAGTAAAATCATCCTTATATATCTCAACGCTATCATCAACCAAATTAGAAAAGTTTCCCAAGATTTCCCTCTGGAAGGTAGCAGGAGCATTACACAAGCCAAATGGGAGGACCCTATATGCAAAGGTTCCCCAAGTGCATGTGAAAGTTTTTTTTTATCTTGGTCTTCTGGGGCTCTCTAGATCTGGTTATATCCACGAAATCCATCTAGGAAGGAAAAGAACTTCTTCCCAGCCAAGTTATCTAAGACTTGGTCGATGAATGGCAAAGGGAAATGGTCTTTTTGCATTGCCTTATTTAGTTCCTTGTAATCTACGTAGATCCGCCATTTACCACTCTTTTTTGGAACAATAACTAGCGGGGACACCCATTGGCTATCTGAGATGAGGTAAATGAATCCTACATCCAATAACTTTTGTAGTTCTTCCTTGAAAATGTTTTTGAGAGTAGGGTTCATTCTCTGTTGAGGTTGTCTTACATGGCAGAAATATTCCTTAATATAAATATGATGAATGCATAAGTTGGTAGGGATACCCTTCATGTCGGTATAATCCTAGGAAAAATATTCTTGATGATCTTGAAGGACTTTCAAAATTTGTTTTGTCTGGGATCTAGACAGGTTTGGGTTGATATTAAGTGTTTTCCTTGCTTCAATCTCAATTGGAATACTATCATGGGATGAAATTATAGGAATTTCTTCAATGTCATCTTCTGGTTCAATGTTTTCCTATGTTTCACAGCTCATAGCAGATTCTAGAATATGTTGAGTTGAATCAGAAACAAAACTAGAATCATTAATGAAAGTGTTAATGGCATTGTCCTCAGTTTCTGTTTTAAATCGAAGGGCCTGCCCAATAGTGATGACAGGTCTAACATCTTCATTATTTGAGCCAGGCTCTTCTACAGGCAGAGGTTTTTGACTGGCTAATGATTTTTCAGATGAGCTAGGTTTCGCAGAAGGATAAAGCTTAAGATTCTTTGTAAATATCCCATTTGATATGATCATATGCCCAGATCGGCACCCTATGTAAGTGTCTGCAGTTGCGAGCAAGGGTCTTCCTAGGATCAATGGGTGACTTCCAACTGTAGATCGAGTCTATAATATAAGGAGGTCCACAAGGTAATTCCATGAATCTACTGAAATAATCACATCCTCCAATTTCCCTACTGGCTTGATTGTGGACCTGTCTGCTAGTTCCAGGATAGTAGGGGTTGATTTAATGTTTCTAAGACCTAATGTGTTCATTGTTTCAGTAGTGATAATGTTGATGGCATCTCCTAAGTCTACCAATACGTTTGGTATTTCAACCCCATTGATCTGTACTGTTAAAATTGGGTTCCCTGGGTCTCCTTATTTTACAGGCATGATTTTTCCTAACATGATATCAGATAGTCTGCCCATTACATGAATCGTTAATGGATCATTAGGTTTATTCCCTGGTTTCTTAGAGAAATATTCTTTAAGAGTCTTTGCGTATATAGTTACATCCCTCATAGCTTGTAGTACGGGTATTTTAACAAAGAGATTTTGCAGTTCCCCTAGGAAATCAAATTCTGCTTGAGGGTTTGGTTTACTCAAGGTCAGTCTTTCAGGATATGGGGGAGAAGTTGAATGACCTTCATTAGGAACAGCTTAGGGAGGTGTCTAATTCATTATGTTTTGGTCTGATTTCTCCCCTGTTGTTCTCTATTCTGGTTTAGTATCTTCATTGTCAAATTGTTCTGTAATAATAGGTGAAGTAGGTGCATTTAATACCCAGCCAAATCGTAGATTTATCTCATTGAGTCCCGCGGTAGAAATGTTGTAATATGGAAGGTTCATAGTGTCTGTTTTTTGGACCCCTTTTTTATTCGAATTCAGGTTGGGCTGGATAGGAAGTTGGGGTCTAATGGCTGGGTTTCCTCGAGTTACATTGGAGGGAAACTGAAGTTGTTATTGAGGCATAGACTGAGGAAACTGTCCAGTAGGAGAGGGCCCACGCCAGGTCCAATTCCATGAAGGATTTGGACTAGCCTGGGGAACCCATTGTTTCCAAGGGGGATACTGATATTGAGACCACATAGCTGAAAACAGTGCAAATTGGGGACCCATATTAAAATTGTTAAAATACTGAGATGGGTCCTGAAACATACCTGGATTCACAGATAGTGGTCGAATTTTCCATGGCTTCTTCTCCCCCATGAAGTACAGCTGGTCTACCATGATTTCTTCACTTTCCCCTTAAAAAACTACCTTCAGTCCGGGCAAGGAAGGACACGAGCTAGTCACATGAGTCTGTTCACAGATTGCGCAGGCTTCCACCATGTTCAACATGCATTCCTTCAAAGGATGCTTCTTTCTGCACTATGGGAAGAATATGGCCATGGTATTTTCCAACTCCATCTGTTTCTATTTTTCTTGAAGAGTGTCCATCTGGGCAGATAGTGTGCTCAGAATATTGGTCCTTAGGTTGTCCAATATATTTCCAATTTCTTCTTTTGTAACCCCTCCACTGGAAATCTTTGATGACCGAATTCCTTTTCCACTCCTTGCAGCTCCCTGTGAACACTTAATACAATAATCACAAATAGTATCGAAGTCTTCTTTAGAAATATCCCCTTTTCCTACTATATTCAAAATTTGCAGTGAGTCTTCTCTAACTGCTTAGAGAAGAACGATATTTAGGAATTCCTTGTCTAGGTCACTGTGTCCTGACCTCTGTAATATGTATTTAAATCATTCTACATAGTCCTCCATGTTTTCATCCTCTTTCTGTGCAAACTTAAAGATTTCCTCCTTATTGTCATGGGATTTACACTAAATATTGGTATTTCTCTAAGAAATCTTCTTTCATTCCTTCCCATGAAGTAGTCGTGCTCCCTCCTAAGCCCATGAACCATCTCAGGGTTGTCCCTTTTACGGTAGCAGGAAATATCTCTAATTTCTGAGCATCATCAATATATTCATATCCTCGACAAACAATATCAAATTTAAAGAGGAACGTATCAGGGTCTTTAGAAGAAGGCCCATGGAAACTAAGTAGAGTTGTTAAAGGGATTGGTATCATTGGTGCATCACCTGTAACATTTCCAATTGGAAAATCAATGAGGAACTTACAAGTGCTATAAATACCCTCCAATACTCACTTGGAATTTTGATTGGTTCTACAAATGGTATTTGGAGTGATTCAATAGTAGGAGGTTGGACAGCACTCCCCTGGTCCCTTGGTGACTCAAAATCCTTCAATAATTATTTCACCAAATTAGAATTATTTGATTGGGCTACAGGAATTTTTACAGCGTCGCCTTGGTCTCGTGGGGAGGAAAACCCTTTTATAAGTTCTTCTTCCTGGTTAGAATTGTACAGTTCTTCTGATCCTTTACTTGTTATTTCTTCCCCTTCTGTAGCTGATAAGGATGTATCCTCCACCAATACCCTCTTTATTAAGTCTTCCATCGTAGAAATAATACCTTCTGGTCTTATGGATGGAACTGGTTGCTCCACAGATTTCCCTTCAGACTTCGTATGAACTATTACCCTGGCACCAACATGAGATGATGCCTCAGATCTAGATTTTTCAATAATCTCCTAAATATATGTCTTCCTTCCCATATCCCTTCCTTTCTTTGGGGGTCTTCCTCTTCCCCTCTTATTCATATCCGTGTTCATACAAATTGTGAAGAGGGTTCATAAAAGTAACAAAATCGCTTAGGACTCGAAGTAGCACAGATAGCTTCCTCCCCGGGACGAGAGAGTATGTTCAAATGGACAATAAAAGGAAAAGGAAAATCTAAGTTCAGGACCTGAAGTAGGGTAATCATATACACTCTCCAGGACGAGAAGTTTGCCCAAAGAAAAGAAAATAAAAATGAAAAACTGGAAAATATGCCCAAGACTTAGGGCAAGGTTACAAAATACACTCCCCAAGACGAGGGATTGATTTTAATGAAAAAAAAACATGATATGCTCAGGACTTGGAGCAGGGTAATAGATAAACTCCCCAAGACGAGAGATCAATTCTAGAAAAAAAACAATAAACATTAGGAAAGGAAAACACAAATCACTTATGCTCAGGACTTGAAGTAGGGCAATAAATTCCCTCCCCAAGATGAGAGATTGACCCTTAGATCTATTGCAGATCCTATTCTTGCACTTGTTATCCTTCCCCAGAAATGACGCCAAAATGTTGGTGTCTGGATATGAACATAATTCAACCCTTTTTCCACATATATTATCAACCCAAGTGTGTTATTTATTTCAAGACTAACGACACAGTATATGCAGAAACAAGCACATGACTTGCTATATATCACAGGTTTAAATCTATAACACATAGACCACTGTAACAACAATTAAATAAATTGCAGAATTAAAATACATTCACAGAAATTGAAGAATTAAACTGTAAGAGCAGTAATGAAATCACACTAAACATAAAACAATGCAAGAAAGGGGAAAATGCAGCACTGGATCAGAAGAGTGGGCCCAACTCTCTGATCAGGGTTGCGGTAAACTCACGAATTATAGGAGAAACAAAAAGATGTTGTGCATTCAATTAATGGCAGAATAAAGTTTTTACAAGATCTATAAGTAAGTGGGCTTAACCCCTATTCACAGCCTATAGGCCTCTTTATACAAAATGTCCTGGAATCCCTGATTCCCCTCAGCAACTCCATAATTACAAAAATACATTTTGTTACAACGACAACCTAGTTGCCCAAAAGGAAACCGTAAAAGGGCCTGAAATAACACTGGTATGAACAAAGTCTGTTACATTGTAACATCAAATGAGGATAACGCTGGAAATGATGGGTTGTTCCTCGACTCATGGCTCCAACGCTCCTTCTTTGGCGTAATCTGTAGAAATATCGAAGCTAATATGTAAAAAGGTAAAACCTCCACGACAATTACTTAATTAATCAAATATCCCATGAAAGATAAGGAAAATGGTTTTACCTCATGCGTTTAAGAACAATAATGGTACAAAGAGATAGAAATATAGGGTAAAATAGGAGAGGAAAGTATACAAATATGGTACCCGATAGGTATGACATGGGATATATTGTAATTATTATAGCAGATGTAAGTCTAGATGCCTAGACGATGTGTAAAATTTATATGAAGTGAATATGATGAATATAATGATGCAAATTTATACATCTAGATGCCTAGAGAATGTGTAAAATTTGTAGGAAGTGAAGATTATGAAGACAATGATACAAAGATGTATGCATAGATGCCTGGAGGATGTGTAAGATTTATAGGAAGTGAAGATGATGAAGACAATGATACAGAGTTAACTAGGATACATATATCAATATGGATTGAGTATGAATTCGATGTCGTGCAAGGGTGTAGTGAGTGAATGTGGTGAATGTGAAAGAAGTATGAATGTGCATGAAGTATACTATGCATATGTGAAAATATTGATTGTGTATAAATGAGTATTAGCGCATATGTTTGAGTCCATTATGTGCATGCTTTTCTACTATAGTAACATGCATATATAGTTGGTGAAACTTATTGGCATTTATTATGTTTATATCTTAAAATAATGGAATGATCGATATGTCATAATTCTAATATCATTTCAAAAGCTACTTGAAATATGGAAATGAAAGTTTATATGCTTGAATACTAATAGTTGTTTGGGTGAATGAATCTTTTGTGAGGTAGGACAAATTGCAAGTAGAAATGGATTTGATATGTAATCCCATAATGAATACTAGTTGCTACTACATAAAAGCGCAAAGCATTATGATAATAATGTCATAGTTGTTCAATATGGTTTCTAAATTATATAGATTTAAATTTATTATATGAACATCTCATGGTGACTTTATGTTTATGATACACGTGAGATGACGAATTTGTATAGTATGAAGAGATGATGGCTACTATAAACTAGGAAGCATGGGGTTAATGCTACTATGATGACAACATAACCCTGTGATATACCTTGATTTTAATGAGTTATTGAGTCACTAGAGGCTGCTAGTGGGATGACTTAGTAGCAAGAGTCTACAGGTGCCTACACTTCGTGAAAGCATGAATAGCATGCCTTCCCTTGCTCTTCTTTGCTCAAGCAATAGGATTTCAAAGGCAGACAAAAACACTCTTTTGTAAAGGTGGTTTTATGTAGATTTTAAAATATTTTAGGAATCTCATAAATATTTTAAAAAGCTAACTATTTATTTAACTTCACTTATAAATCAATTTTTTTAAATATTCTAGAATTTAGAATAAAATTACATAAGTACTAAACAAACTATCCTTGTGTACGACCATCAAGATAATTTTGAATTCCTACCATATTTTTATTTTATTATTTTTTGGGAGACTTGATAAATAAATTACTGAGCTGAAGCTTGTATAATGACGTATAAGTTGATGAGCTGATAAAAAACAACTACAGGTCGATCCAATGCTACCTGTTCATATCTCTCTTCAAGCAATTTTATATCATAGTGGGTAAATGAATATGAAAAAATTATTTTACTCAGGGATTTCTTCTCAGTAAATCAATCAAATTCTTACAACCACATCTAATGATCATTTAAACGAATAAATTATTATACAAAAGTTCTCATTCTAAAATAATATTTCAATTCATAAAAACATTTGTTCTCAATAAGTCAATCCAATTATTACAACCAGATCTAATAATCATTTAAACTAGTAAATTATTATACAAAATTTATCATTCTAAAATAATATTACAATTTAGGAAAAAATAATTAAATGAAAATGAACTAAAAAATAACTACTCTTAATACCTATTTTACTAAATACCAAGTCACACTAAAAAAGCAAAGAACAGAGATAAAAATTCTAGTTCAAAGCGTCCCATATTTTTACTATTCTCGGTGAGTGTTTCTTTGAATTTATGTTATTTCCAATGCTTACAAGAATTCATTCTGAAAAAATTTCCCTTATTTCAAGAGTAACATCTAAACACTAACATCTAACCTTTGTATATAAGTCTAGCAAATTGAAATGGATTCTATGTATTGTACAACAAATGTAGTAAAATAAAGGTAGTAGAGATACAATCTTGAATATGTTTTTTTAGAAAAATTAACTAGGAAATGAGCAGAAGAGGATGAGGCCACTACGATTAGTTGTAGGAGTTGGAGTGATGACAACAATGCTAAACAAGAAGTGAACAACAACAATAAACAAGAAGAGGAAGAAACGAATCACAATAACTTGCAAGAATCAAAAGGTGGACAGAGTGAGGAAACTGAGAATACTCTGGGATAGAGCGCAAGTAACGAGACACATGAAGAAGAGACATAATTCATTCTACAAAAAATGCCCTTATTTCAAGACTAACATCTAACATCTATATATAAGTCTAAAGAAAATAGAAAGTGATTCTAAGTATTGTACAATAAATGTAGTAAAAGAAAGGAAGTAGAGATACATATTGAATATTTTTTTTTCAAAAAATTAACTCAACAATAAGAAGAAGAGGAGGAGGCCACTACGAGTAGTTGCAGGAGATGGAGTGATGACAATAATGCTCAAGAAGAAGAGACCAAAAAAGATAAACAAGAAGAGGAAGAAAGTAATCACAACAATGTGCAAGAATCAGAAGGTGGACAGAGTGACGAAATTGGGAATATAGTGGGACAGAGCACAAGTAACAAGACAAAGGAAGAAGATACATAATTCATTCTGCAAAAAAAATCCCTTATTTCAAGACTAACGTCTAAAAACTGAAATCTAACCTTTTTGTGTAAGTATAGCAAATAGAAATTGATTCTATGTATTGTACAACAAATGTAGTAAAAGAAAGGAAGGAGAGATACAATCTTGAATATGTTTTTTCAGAAAAATTAACTCAGCAATGAGCAGAAGAGGAGGAGGCAACAACGAGTATCTGCAGGAGCTACAATGATGACAACAATTCTCAAGAATAAGAGACCAACAACAATAAACAAGAAGAGAAAGAAACTAATCAGAACAATGTGAACGAATCAAAAGGTGGATAGAGTGAGAAACTAAGAATATTATGGGACAAAGCACAATTAACAAGGCACAGGAAGAAGAGACATAATTCAGTCTACAAAAAAAGCCCTTATTTCAAGAATAACATCTAAAAACTAACATATAACCTTTGTATATAATCCTAGAAAATATAAAGTGATTCTATGTATTGTACAACAAATGTAGTAAAAGAAAGGAGGTAGAGATACAATCTTGAATATGTTTTTTCAGAAAAAATATCTCAACAATGAGAAGAATAGGAGAAGGCCACTACGAATAGCTACAAGAGCTGGAGTGATGACAAAAATGCTGAATAAGAAGAGGCCAACAACAAAAACAAGAAGTGGAAGAAACTAATAACAAAAACTTGCAAGAATAAGAAGGTGGACAGAGTGAGGAAAATGAGAATACTGTGGGACAGAGAACAAGTAACAAGACACAGGGAGAAGAGACATAATTCATTGTGAAAAAAATTCCCTTATTTCAATACTAACATCTAAGAACTAATATGTAAAGTTTGTATATAAGTCTAGAAAATACAAAGTGATTCTATGTATTGTAAAACAAATGTAGTAAAAGAAAGGAAGTAGAGATACAATCTTGAATATGCTTTTTTCAGAAAAAATTTACTCAGCAATGAGCAGAAGAGGAGGAGGCCACTATGAGTATTTTCAAGAGCTTGAGTGATGAAAAAAATGCTCAAGAAGAAGATACCAACAACAATAAACAAGAAGAGAAAGAAACTAATCACAAAAACATGCAATAATCAGAAGGTGGACAAAGTGAGGAAACTGAGAATATTATGGGACAAAGAACAAGTAACAAGACACGGGAAGAAATCATTTGAAACAATTGATATCATGAAAGAACTAGGTTGCATTCCTACTATTTCGAGTGTAAATCTGAAAATGTAAAACAGAAAGTAATGGTAAGATGTAAATTCTAATATTAAAGAGAAAACAGTCCAAGAAACACAAGATAATAAGCATTCTATATACTATCCATTTTGCTATGCCCTTTAAAGAGTAATTTATATTAAGATAACCATCCCAAGGAACAGACTCAATAAAATAATGGCAGAATAAAAATATATATATATACTTTTTGACAACATTAACTTTTATGTATAAGTGGCAACAAAACTTTCAAGGAGACCAAAACAGAATCTCCTGCTTAACTCAAAATGGGCTATTGAAGAAGATGTGTAATGATATTTTTGCATTGTCATCCATATGTGTAATGATATTTTTTTTAGGTATTTTGAAGTAAATATGAAACAATGGAATATTAATCTAAATATGATTTCTATACGGCCCTCAGAAACATTGAAAATCTTAGGGAGGTCTAAAATATTTTTGAAATCTAAACAAATCTTCTTCGCTAGAAATGATCTATGTAAGGATTTCATGGTTGGGATTCATTATTTTTTTATAGGTTTTTTGAAAACGAATAGCGACCTATATAAATGGTAGATCCCTTATACATTTTGGCATACAAAGCGTATTATTTGATATGGAGAAGTAGCAGCCAGTGTTGCCTTGAAGAACTTTTGAAGGTCGAATTACTGGCAAGATTTCTAGGGTCATGATATTGCTAGGGTTTCATTGGACTTGTCTTGCAATTGATACATTTACAATGGAAGAAATAACTAATAACCTTTGCCTAAGCATTCTCGGACCCCAAGGCTTATACTCTGTGCATATTAAAGAATATCTGCAAATTTGAAGTAACTAGGACAAGTAAAATTAATATTTCTCGTTTGATTTTCTCATTTGTCATTTAACCAGTGATTTATGAGCTACACTAATAAATAAATATGGCTATTTGACATAATGGATAGCGAGGTAAAAAATCATACTACATAGTAGTCTTGAATGGAGTTCAATTGGAAACGTTCTAGACTCTAAAATTTCACGATTGAGAAAAGATTACACAGAGAAAGACGGTTCCGAAGAATACCTGGAGCACAGACACCGAGCGGATGAGCATAATAGCACAAATTCAGAGGAGACGAGCGGATGAGCACAGATGCAGAGCAGAGATGCAGAGCGGACGAGCAGACGAGAACAGATGCCCCAACGGTCACAAAACAGAAAATTACAAAAATCTTATTTCGGGCTCAAAGCCGCTATATTTATAAAAACATAATTCAGCCGAACTTTTGAAAAAGTTCGGCCGCACTAAAAGCTTAGCCGAACTATTAGTTCGGCTAAAATTGTAACGTCGGTTTCTCCGCCTTCGACCAAAAATTTGGTTCTCATTGCTAACAATGTAAACGACAGAATAAGTTCGATTAACGACATAAAAAGTTTTGCCAAAGTGATTTCAAAAGTTCAAACGATCTTTTGGAAGAGTAAATTTTTTGAACGTGTTTCTCACGAAAGTGTAACCCACCT